>APFE030129661.1:5558-17989 GCA_000404065.3 Pinus taeda
AGAGAGAGAGAGAGAGAGAGAGAGAGAGAGAGTGGATAAAAATGAGTTATCATCACTAGATAATTGAACCATTCATTATCAATCCTATAAAATTATCAAATAAAACTTCGAACAAACGTTTAATGCAATTAAATGTCAATTGTTTTAATATAGGATCCTCACTTTTTAAAAAGAATTATAGGCATTAAAATGGTGAAAATATAAGAAAGAAGAAGTAATAATATTTTTAGAATCCCCGTGTATGCTTTTATAAAAATTGTAAGATCAATTGATCCCAAGACCATAATGAAACCCATTGTGTCTTGTCCCTATCAATTGTTAACAAGATAATATGAAGTTAATTAAAGTATTTAAGGAACTAGTGAAAAAATTCTAGCATAAGAACATTAAACCTTCCTCTTACCAAAAAGATTTAATAAAATTAAGGGGTTCTACGAATCGTGAACCCCAGATTAAACAAGTTATTGACATGACATAAATAGAATTGTATAGGAGATAAAGTAATGCATACGTTAGAAACAGTGGAAACTAGGACACTACTGAGGGGGGTGGGGTGAACTAGGTGCAAAACCATAAGCACTGAACTGATTGTTGAATTGTCAGTACCAAACTGGGTGCAGATCCATGATGATATTGTTCTTCCTATATAATTGCATATGTTACTAAATAACGTTGTGATGTTGTGGGGTGAATTCAATATGAAAATGATGAAATGCAATTATCTAAAGAAAAGAATACTTAAGCCCAAAGAAATATTAACACCCTATTGTTTAGATTCTAAAGACAAACTATGCAATATGTGATACTTGAATCTATCTTGAAGTGAGGGAGATCAAATTTGGGATTTCAACATTTTTTCTTCTTATTCTGGTCATGTCTGCAAATTGTTTATGTTTCAAAAAGAGAAAACACCCAAAATTGATCTGAAGATACATTAACATGATTCTTGGGCTAAATTTTATGAGTAAACTATCTAGAAGTTTTTTTTGCAATAAATTGAACTCATCTAATCAAATCTTGATGCCTTTGTATTCAATTTACATGGCCTAACATTACAATATGAGAAATTTTCATATATGTTATAGCCAAAGAAGTGAAAATTAGGATTGGGTACTTGTTCTTGTTGTTTTGATCATATTTGCACATGATTATGGTCATTGTACTGATTATGATATGTGGCAATAGTGTTTCTTCAAACTACCTAAGCTGTATTGTCTCTTATTACATACAAAATATGATAAAATAAAATTGAAATGAGCTACAATCATTAATTACATCAAAGGAATTGAGGGGATAGCTTACTACAAATAAGACAAGTTATGGTTGTCAATTGCATTGAAAGTATTCAAGAGATAACACTCATTAGAGTTGTTGGAGAGAACATTTGTTACTCATTTTCCACATAGGGTGTAATATAAATTCAATATATGTCATAAAGTAGAGAAGCCAAGCCCTAAATGGTCACATTTTCAACATTTATTACTAAAAATAATTTGGTAAAAGTTCTTATAATGGCATGTGTAGTATTGATGATTTATCTCATGTGATATGGAAGTGATGTGAAATGCAATATTAAACAATGGGTAGAGACAATTTAACCCTTGAGAAGTTTAGTTGACGAGTACTTTCTTTATAAATACAAATGAAAGTGATGTGAAATACATCATTAAACAATGGGTAAAGCCAATGTAACCCTTGAGAAGTTTAGTTGACCAATACTTTCTTTATAAATATAAAAGTGATCTACAACTGACAATGAATTCAACTGTATAGTGGGCATGCATAACATGCAAATAAGGATGCAAGCTTCGAGAATAAATTCCTTTAACAAAAACACCTCTCTAATGAATAATTTTCTTATTTTTCTCTAACAAATAAATTATATTAACAATGAATTTCCTATCTCAGCTTCTAAGATAAGTTTCCTAATAAGCTTTTAGCCCCCATAAATTGTACCAAAAAATCAACGAAATATGGGATACATATAACATGGGAAGACAATCAAAATTCGTTTTGGACTTAAAACCATACAAAGTTAGGTAAATTTTATTTCTAAAAAAAGACTTATGCTAAAGATTTTAAACAAACCAAAAATATTCTCTATAAAGAAAGAAAGGTTACCCGTGATAAATAAAACAAAAACAAAAATATATGTTTGGTTTGCTTTAAGCAAAATCATTATTAAACATCAATACTCTACATGTATCACTCTGGTTGCTTAAATTGTTGTCTATATGGCAATCCATATATGTGATTCACTCTCAACCATAAATAAAATATTTCCATGTATATCTCAAATAATATAATTTTATATGGGAGAGAAATAAAATAATTAAATGGATATAAAACAATTGAAAGAAATAAATTATTATGTTTAAAACATTTTTAGTGGTCTTAGTATTGTATGTTTTTTTTGTCTGTTTTTGGTATTTGTAATCAATTTTGTATGAAATCCAACAAGGATTTGTTGAGATTGTGTGCCAAGAAGATTTTCAAAATTGTTAAATCCATTTATACAATCGAACACATTATTGACATGACATAAATAGACATTGTATAGGAGATTAAGGAGTGCATCCTTCAGAAACAATGAAAACTAGGACACTACTGAGTGAGGTGGGGTGAACTAGGTGCAGAACCATAATCCCCGAACTGAGTGTTGAACTGTCAGTACCAAACTGGGTGCAGAACCATGATGATATTGTTCTTTCTATATAATTTCATATGCTATTGAATAATGTTGTGATGTTGTGGGGTGAATTCAATATGAAAATGATGAAATGCAATTATCTAAAGAAAAGAATAATTAAGCCCAAAGAAATATTAACACCCTATTGTTTGGCTTCTAATGAAAAACTATGCAATATGGGATACATGAATCTATTTTGAAGTGAGGGAGATCAAATTTGGGATTTCAACGTTTTTTCTTCTTATTTTGATCATGTCTGCAAATTTTTTATGCTTTCAAAAAGAGAAAACACCCAAAATTGATCTCAATATATTTTAACTTGATTCTTGGGCTAGATTTTATGAATAAACTATTTTGCAATAAATTGAACTCATCTAATCAAATCTTGATGCCTTTGTTTTCAATTTACGTGGCCTAACATTACAATATGAGAAATTTTCATATATTTTATAGCCAAAGAAGTGAAAATTAGGATTGAATACTTGTTCTTGTTGTTTTGATCATATTTTCACATGATTATGGTCATTATACTAATTATGATGTGTGGCAATACTGTTTCTTCAAACTACCTAAGCTGCATTGTCTCTTATTACATACAAAATATGATAAAATAAACTTGAAATGAGCTACAATTGTTAATTACATCAAAGGAATTGAGGGGATAGCTTACTACAAATAAGACAAGTTATGGTTGTCAATTGCATTGAAATGATTAAGGAGATAACACTCATTAGAGTTGTTGGAGAGAACATTTGTTACACATTTTCCACATAGGGTGTAATATACATTCAAGATACGTCATAAAGTAGAGCAACCAAGCCCTAAATGGTCACATTTTCAACATTTATTACGAAAAATAATTTGGTAAAAGTTCTTATAATGTCATGTGTAGTATTTATGATTTATCTCATTTGATATGGAAGTGACGTGAAATACAACATTAAACAATGGGTAGAGACAATTTAACCCATGAGAAGTTTAGTTGACCAGTACTTTCCTTATAAATACAAATGAAAGTGATGTGAAATACATCATTAAACATGGGTAGAGCCAATGTAACCCTTGAGAAGTTTAGCTGACCAATACTTTCTTTATAAATACAAAAGTGATCTACAACTGACAATGAATTCAACTGTATAGTGGGCATGCATAACTTGCAAATAAGGATGCAAGCTTGGAGAATAAATTCATTTAAAAAAAACACCTCTAATGAATAATTTTCTATATTTTCCTCTAACAAATACATTATATTAACAATGAATTTCGTATCTCAGCTTCTAAGATAAGTTTCCTAATAAACTTTTAGCCCCCAGATATTGTACCGAAAAATCAACGAAATATGGGAAAACATATAAAATGGGAAGACAATCAAAATTCCTTTTGGACTTAAAACCATACAAAGTTAGGTAAATGTTATTTCTAATAAAAGACTTATGCTAAAGATTTTAAACAAACCAAAAATATTCTCTATAAAGAGAGAAATGTTACCTATGATAAATAAAACAAAGACAAAAATATATGTTTGGTTTGTTTTAAGCAAAATCATTATTAAACATCAATAATCTACATGTATCACTCTGTTTGCTTAAATTGTTGTCTATATGGCAATCTAGAGATGTGGTTCACTCTCAACCATAAATAAAATAGTTCCAGGTATATCTCAAATAATATAATTTTATATGGGAGAGAAATAAAATAATTAAATGTATATAAAACAATTGAAAGAAATAAATTATTATGGTTAAAACATTTTTAGTGGTCTTAGTATTGTATGTTTTTGGTCTGTTTTTTGGTATATTTTGTAGTCAGTTTTGTATGAAATCCAACAAGGATTTGTTGAGATTGTGTGCCAAAAAGATTTTCAAAATCGTTAAATCCATTTATACAATCGAAAATTATACATATATATATATGGATTTATAAGTATATCGATCAATCTTTAAGATATGTTTGAAGTTAAGAAATTTGATTTTTGCAGATGTTTATTAAATCTTTTGTTAAAGAAGAACATATTAAATATAATAAAAATAACACAAAATAATTTTTACTTCACGTTTATTTAAAATATTATATAATTGAATCACAACCTAAATTAATTAAAAAATAAAAATAAATAAATAAACCCTTAAAATCCTAAAATGTATATAAGCAACACCAATATGTGAGAATTTGTGCTTATCAAAAAACCAGAAATATCGGTCAAACTTAAAAAGTTTTAATATATTCCTATTGAAATGCAAAGGAAATATTAAATGCCTCGAAGTAACATTGTTACATCAATTACTGACAGCAGAAAGGAGAGGACCAGAAGGGAGTTGCTAGTAAGAAAGATTGCACCTTCATTTCAAAATTTAAGAAAACCCAAGTGCTTTCCATGGACGCGTGGATAGATGACGTGGATGCAGAGTGAATCACTTGAAAAGCATCTCAGGCTTTTTCCTTAACGGGTAAATTGTGAAAAGCTCCCCTCAGGGGTTTTTCCCTTAACAGGTAAATTGTGATCTCAGGCTTTTTTTAATAATTGGATATGGATCAAGACCCGAGTGGTTTCATTGCGCAGAATTTCATGTGCGTGGCTTTCTGTTTTGGGTGACTCTGTTTTTGGTGTCTCTCTTTCTGTGTAGATTGCATATTATTTGTAGCTGTGACTCTATTTTGGGTGCCTTTGTTTCTGTCTGAAGTTAATCAAGAGCCGAGTTATTTCATTGTAAGGAATTTCATTTTTTTTTTTTATAGTCAATCAAACTTTTTTATATCTATATTTTCTTTGCTTTTGAAACTTGAATTTGATTTGTTGGATATGGATGAAGATCCGAGTTGTTTCATTGAAAGGATTTCATCTATGTGACTGTGACTTTATGTGTGGCTTTCTATGTCCATAGCTTGTAGCTTTTGATAGAGAAGATTGCATATTATTTGCGGCCGTGACTCTGTTTTGGGTGCCCCTGTTTCTGTGTATATTTTCTCTGCTTTTGAAACATGAATTTGATCAAGAGACGAGTTGTTTCATTGTAAGGAATTTCATCTATGTGGCTGTCACTCTATGCCTGTCCTATGTGTCTATATGTCCGTACCTTGTAGCTTTTCGATAGAGAAGATTGCATATTATTTAAATCTGAATTTGATGAAGAGGATCAGCGAGAATGCAGAGATGCATGGACGAATGAGAGAGATCGTTGTTGAATGTTATCAATGGAGGACGTATTTATAGTACAGAGGTGGGAACAAGAGATCCTTCCAGCGAGATATTTCTATATTTATATTCATATTCATATTCTTTGGTTTTGGTCCAGCAATTTTCTTATTCTTCTTCATCAAAGTCCATAAGCCACCCTATCAATCTGTCATTCCTGCAATTGACCTGTGTTTTTTCCCTATTTTGACGTGATTTCCCCTCCCATGATTTTAATTGATACAGACCTAGCTAAATGTAGAAATTAAATCATTATTTGCCTGCAATTGACCTGATTTTCCCTCCTTATTTATGTTTTGTCTATATTTTATATGCTTTTGATGAGACTTCTAGAGTTCATATCTAAGGTGCAAACATATATTGTAGTTTCTACTTTATTTTTACTATCCTTCATTACTTGCCTGGCCTAATGCTCTGTTATTGGTCCTTAATCTCTTAAGTTTACTATTGGTCCTTTGATTCTTCTTAGTCCGCAATCTCATTAATTACTTATTTATAATGTTTTTAGATTTTTTTCTCTAGTATTAGTCCCCAATTCTATTAATCCCTTGGAATTCTTCTCCAAAAGGCTTTCATCCAGTTATGTAACATACGAAAGAGTGAAGTTACTTTACTTTCTTTAACAAAAACAGACAGTAAAACAAGAAATCTGCCCTATATTCTCTCTCCTCTGTATTAAAAGAGCAGATGAGTGAAGTTACCTTAGTTTCTTTAACAAAAAACAGTGAAACAGGAAAGCCACCCTATATTCTCTCTCCTTGTATAAAAAGAGCAAGATAAGTTTTCCTGGTCCTCATTTAATTATTTCTTTTAATAATATAATGGAATCAAGTTTATACAATGTTAGAGTTATTTGAAAAAATCCATATCTCAAAGTAACAAAGTCGTATCTCTACTGAACCTTTAAACAATGACTCACTATCTTTATGTATTTACACGTTTGTGTGTGATACACTTTCTCTATGTTTGGGAATGTGCAGTTCATAGATCATTATGGTGTGTATTATTTGGGATTTAAATTTATTTGTAATTGTAGTAAGTTTCTATTTCTATTTGGGATAAGTCATGCCCTAAATGATTAGATTGTAATTTTTTTTGTTAAGTGGATATGCATGTTTATTTGAAGATAGCCTTCCCACACTTTTAATTTAATTATTAATTGTGATTATGCGTATGGTAGACATTTAACCTCCATGGAATATGCTAGAACAGGCATAGTAGTATTCATGTTTCAAGGGTTAATTATGTTGTTTTAATCAATTGATGTCAAATTGTTTAATTAAATAAAACATCATATCAACATATTCCATATTGGACATGTGGTATTAATAAACCATGGTATTGGCCCATAGTATTGTAAGAAGAGCTATTCACTTGAGTTAAGAATTTACGTGGTAATGTGGGTATAATAATTTAAAATAAATTTATAATTTAGTTAGATTTTATGATTCTTTTCTACCTGGTTAATGTGAGATTTAAAATAGGGTAAGTGTTTGGATGCTTATCATGGATTAATATGTATACAAGTCATTTAATTTATATGGTTGCAGCAGTTAAAGAGAAGTTGGTAAAAGTTCTTATTACGAGGCTTGAGGCTTGTAGTCTAGTTGAGTTGTTTGTTGTCATATGGTACTGATGTGAAATACAATATCAACCCATGAGTAAAGACAATGCAACCTTTGAGATTTTTAATAGACATCACTTTATGTATAAATACAAAATTGTTCTCCAAATGACAATGAATCTACTCTATATTGGACATGCATAGCATGCAAATATATTTGTATATGTCAAGTACAAAATCTATGGTATAATGAAAAGGAAAAATCTTTTAAAACATGTCATGCTCTAGAATAAATTATAGTTGTTGGGAAAATACATGAATGCAATGTTAGAGAGTAGTTTCATTTATATTTTTTTTAGCACTAGTGAATCACACGTGTAGCCTGTCACGATGTAAGCTAGGTCCGTGAGGCCCCTCACTTCTAAATTATAGTTGTTGGGAAAATACATGAATGCAATGTTAGAGAGTAGTTTCATTTATATTTTTTTTAGCACTAGTGAATCACACGTGTAGCCTGTCAGGATGTAAGCTAGGTCCGTGAGGCCCCTCATTAGTGAAGTGATAGTAGTTTTGCATCGGTGGAAATGAAAGATCTCCACTTAAACTTCACATATCACAAGTTCACTCTCCTAAAAATTCCATTTTAAATTCAAATTGAAATTAAACCACATTCCAAAAGCATAGAAGTACAAAATGCATGTGCCAAGATTATTTCATAAATTAAGTAATATTTACCATTTAGGGAATATCAAAGAAATTCAAGCACATTCAAAATGTGAGTGAACATTCCAAATTTGGACCGAATGTGAAGAGAATTTCTTGAAAAGAATCTCAACCTTTTACCCCAATTTCAAGAAAAGAAGGTGAGGCTTTTTCATTATATACGTTGATCCACTCCTTTAAGGGATCACACCTTTTTTGAAATACATGAGGGATGGCCTGGAAATAGTTGAGAGATCACAGCGGTTTTGAAATACAAGAGGGATGACCCATCAATAGACGAGGTTGTTATTGAAGGCAAAGAAATGAATAATTATATTGAATGCGTGACTACCAGAAGCAGAGGACCACAAAGGCTGTGTGCCAGGATTCAATTTGAATGCTGAACATTCCAATTTTGCCCCGACGTGGATGTGAAGAGAATCTTTTAAAGATTCTCTTGTTTCTTTTCGAATCTGTTCGAGGTTCTTTTGTTTAGTTCCTCTGTTTCTGTGTAAATTGTCTCTGTGTTGTGTGTCTGTACCCTGTAGCATTTGATTTGATGGAGAAGAGCGTAGCTGTTTCATCATTTGCATTTGCAGTAAAGTGCTTCGGATATTTGATTGTATTTGAAGTGGAAGTGCTTTTTGTTGTCGATGTAAATTATTATTGAAATATCTATATGTATAGATATAGAAGAATGAAATTTGTTATTTAAATTAGGTTGTGATTTAGATTTATTAAATATTAGCATTCATGTAATTTTAATTTTCTGTTTATTAAAAATATTTTCTTAAATTTTACAATTAATGAAAGATTTATATTTTTAAATATTTGATCAAACTAGATGTTCTGCAAAATGGAAGTTCACATGAATTTTCGGGACTCCACATATTTTGACTATCTTCTTGAAGTGGTTACGAAGTAGCTGCTTCTCACTATCATCATCCACTACTTTCTTAAAAAGATTCAATGCCTCTTCTTCCAAAAGATTTTCAATAGTGTAGGTTTTACTTCACTTATATTTTTAGGGAAGATTTCCAATATGGTAAAGTAAATATTTTACTTATTCAATATAAAATTATTTATTTTTTACAAATTGGATGATATAAAATAATTTATTTATGAGTAGAATTTTTTTATTTTTATAAGACACGTGAAATGTATGTGTTTGTTTATTTAAATTTGAAAAAGGGCTTTAAAAAAAAATAAAATAAAATTGTCTTTTGTTTGTTTATGTTATATGATGGTTGTTTTTTTGGTAATTAGATAATATGTGTAGATATTTTTTGCAAGTTTAATTTGTATATAATTATGTATGTATTTGTTTTATCATTTCTTGGATGATATAATGATTGTGTTTTTTAAATAATATATGATGATTCTTGATTTCCAATTCATAAGATCTTTTTGTTTGCTACATGATGTATATTATATATGTTAAATGATATGATTACCCATGATTATGTTTTTGTTTGTTAAATGATATCCTAAATTAGGTTGTTTGATGATATGATGGTGATAATGAGAGCGAGAGAGATAATGAGAGTAAGGAGCGGGAGAGAGAGAGGGAGTGGTGGTGTGGTAGTAGGGGGATAGAGAAAGAGAGAGAGAGTAGGGTGTGGTAGTAGGTACAGAGAGAGAGAGAGAGAGAGGAGGGTGCAGGGAGAGAGAGAGTGAGACAGAGAGAGGGGAACAAGGAGAGAGGGAGAGAGAGAGAGAGGGGAGGGGGCGTCGAGAGAGACAGTGAGACAAATAGAGGGGAAAGGGGGGAGAGAGAGAGGGAGGGAGAGGGAGAGAGAGAGACAATGGGAGGGATGGATAGAGAAAGACAATTTAGGATGCATAAATGTAATTATATTACAACTTAGGCAAAGAAAAATTCGATGCTTCTTTTATTTCGTTAATTGTTTTTGTGCATTTCCAAGTTTATTTCACATAGATGTCTCCTTTTGATCAAAAGGAGAACTAAAAAATTTGTCATTGTACATATATAATAAAAATATGATCATTTTTCATAGAAGAGTTGCAATTGGAGGTGATTTAGGTGTTACCTATCCTAAACAATGTGTATTCTTGAGCAACTATCTCCTTGTTAATTAAAGTTATTACCTTTCCCATTGAGAATAATAACATGATACATTGTTGAATAAAACTAACATATGGTGAATAACTAACAAGGGATAAAGTTGTGAGTCATTTAATATTTGCATGTTGTGAACCTTCATGACAGAGTACTGATGAAAATCCTCAATTAGAAGGGTGTGCACATTTCATGATATTTTTTATTTGAAATGATGAAATACAACCTAGGATGCATAAATGTAATTATATTACAAATTAGTGAAAGAAACAATGGATGCATCTTTTAGTTCGTTAAAATTTTGTATGCATGTCCAAGTTTATTTCACCTTCATGGCTTCTTTGATCACAAGGAGAACTAATGAATTTGTAATTTTTCATATATAATAAAAATAAAAACATTTTTAGTAGAAGAGTCACAATATGAGGTGATGTAGGTGTTACCTATCCTAAACAATGTGTATGGTTGAACAATTATCTCCTTCTTAATGAAAATTATTACCTTTCCCTTGAGTGTATATCTATTTTATTAGATTTCAATATATTTTAATGTTTTTGCTAAAGTATAATTATTAATTTGTCAATAACCATCAAAAAACCATATTTTTATATTGCAATACCATTCTCTTCCAAATCACTTGGAAGGTGTCTTGCATATCTAACGGTCATTCAAAGGGGACTTTTAGCGAATAAAGAGGGAAGCGATATAAATTGAAAAGACATAGAAATTAACTAAATTATACCTTTATTACAATTTATATTGTGATTCTCTATAGTAATATTTTTTTGCATGCATATTTCAACAAAAAATAATCTTAGTGGAAAACTTTGGCGGTGAAATTTATCCCTTGGACAAAATTTAAGGGTTTCAAATTTTTAATGGAAAACTTTTTGTATCATAGTGCATTATTAATAGTAGGCCCAAAATTATTTTATAAGAAAATTTGGTATAGAGGTTAGCATAGCCTTATTTCAAGGGAGATCTACAAAAAATAAAATATCTCCTTAAATTAGGAGCTACTAACTTCCATTTACCCCAATTTTCAAGGACAATGATTTATGGCAGCCATTTCTCCCTTCTCATTTATCTTTATTTCACTGGCCCTTATATCATGGTATTGAGATTAATTTGCAGAGAACAACCCACATTTAAGTATTGAACAGTCTCCTTTCCATTTTCTAAGTTTTCATACAATTAATGATTGTAATATCTAATAGAGGAGGCTTGTGTATTTGCTTTACATTACAATATATCGAACGTGATCTCCTATCCGTCTTGAATTTTTTTGCTTAATTTTTTGGAACTGCAATATTTTTTTTTGGGAAAATTCCCAAAATTTGATCTTATGATTTAAAAATTACAATTATGTTATTAAAAGTTTTGTATCTAATGGTTGGAGAAAAATACACTTTAATTAAAAATACAGTTTAATTTTTAATTTTTAATTTCTGGCAGACATGTTGGTGAGGTTGCCTTTAAGTTCATTGAATAACCCAACAATATTTTTATTTTTTTATTGAAGTCTAACTTCTCTACAACACCTTTCTCTTGTAAATTGCTCTCTAGAATTCATTTATAGTCTTCATTAGTGCATATAAAATTTTAGGGGAGATTGCTTTTCCGAGAGTTGAAATTCGAGAGTTCAAAACTTTGGGTTGATTTTTTAAATCGAAAAAGTGATTAAGGATAATTATCCCATATATTAAGTTGAAATCCTTATATGCTATACCATTATCTCCCCATAAAATAAAAAGAAAATTCAAGGAAAGAATAGTTCCCATCCCTATACAATGACCAAACACTCAATTAACCTTTACGTTTAGATTACGTAATTTTTGTAAGTGATTTTCCTTAATTTATCAAAAAAGTTTGCTATTTAAACTAATTTCCTTGGACATCATAAAATCAGGGTTTTATGGCAATGGTTTGAGACATGTGTTTTCATCATGGAACTATTTTTCAATCTCCCATAGAATTTCAATTTGTCCAATGTATTTCCTTCTAGTTTTGTAGGAAAAAAATCACCCACGACATCCTCCATAGACATTCATGATTTTATGGTTATTTATATAAAAAAGGTAACTTCAATAAACGTTATAAACATACCTCTTTCATTAATTACATCATTTCTAAAGGGGTATATCATTGATGAATGAATTTTCATTCTTCTGCACCCAATTTAAGAGGAGAATATTGTGTTGAT
>APFE030129664.1:6617-32312 GCA_000404065.3 Pinus taeda
ATATGTATATGTTGTTACTACTTACTCATTTGTCTTTTGTAGGGATAAGAATCAAAATATGACAAGCAGAAGCCGAAAGAAATTTTTCCAAGTAATAATTGATGTTGTTACTTCGCCACCACTGTTACTCCTGAAAATTTTTCTAAGTGTCAGATGCTGTTACTCCACTGGTGTTGTCACTTTGTCGATGTTTTTACTCCGCTGTTGTTGTTACTCCATCGTTGCTATTACTCCGTCGTGTTGCTACTCTGTTGGTTCTGTTATTTCGCCGCTGTTGTTACTCCATCGGTGTTGTTACTCTGCTGTTGTTCTTACTTCGCCATTGTTGTTACTTCGTCGGCGTTGTTACTCCGCCGTTGTTGTTACTCCGTTGGTGCTATTACTTTGCCATGCTGTTACTCCACCGGTTAATTTGTTGTTACTCCATCACCAGGTAGGTCGCCAGGTATGCCTTCGTTGACTCTTACATATTTAATTAAAATATTCCATTAAAGAGACAAGTACATGCTACGTACGACCACATTTAAGTTGGGGGGTCATGTCATAAATAAACAATGACGTACTTAAACTACATTAATGATACATCATTACCAAATCTGATGTGAACGGTAATAAAAAAAATATCATTATTTCGTAATAATGACCAGGATGCATCGAAATTTGAATTTGTACACCAATACCTTATCTGTCTTTTCCCAATGCATTGCATTCAATTGTTGTAATTATTCCATGGTACTGCCATAACTCGCCATCATTAGCTGTGTTTCTCGATACCTACCGGTCACTCTCACTTCCCTTTTACCCCGCGGCCACCATGCTGCTACCGTCACCGCTGTTAGTGTGGATTGCTGCTACTCTCCCCCTACCAGCCAGCTGCGTCCACCGTGTTGTTACCGTTTCTACAACGATGGGTGGGTTGGTTGTGCACCATGAGCCAGAGGATATGATAGTGGTCCGAAACAACTGGAAAGTATTGAAGATATTTGTAAATGTAGGTTGGGACATTTATCTTGATAGGTTGCAGGGATTCAATGAAGAAGTTTCAATAGAGTTTGCACTCAATTTAGGCAAAGAGAGCTCTAAGGTTAGAGGGATAGAAGTCCTTGTCACAGAGGAAGCTATCGCGAAGGTTAGTGGACTACCCCACCAAGGAAAAAGATGGTTTTCACGAAGAACCTCCCTCTCGGAGTTCCCTGGAGCATTTCTGCAAGCTAGTGAGAGCTTCATCCAAAAAGACCAAGGATATGAACGAAATTCATTACCACAACCATGGGGTGATGTAGCAAGTTTTTTAATGAGATATATAACTTGTGAAGGGAGGTACACCACTATATTTAAATATCACTTCAAAGTGTTGTCTCACATCTAGTTTCGATAGTCGAAATCTTTTTCGTTAAACATGCCTTTCTTCCTGTTAAAAAGCCTCCAACTGATGGCGCAATCTGCTTGACGCCCACGGCAAGTTGCAGCAGTTGTCACCAACCATGGGTTGGTTTGGCTACTAATTATGCATGCAATAGCCTGGTTCCAAATCCCGTGGGAAACATTTCAAGAATCAACAGAGGAAGAGATAGTAGTTGTTATAGTCGCCAGGGGAGAGGAGTTGGAAGCAATGGAAGAAGAACATGTAGCATAAGATGAATACATGGACCAGGAAGAATCAAAGGAAATGTGAATGGAGACTGAGGAAGTGGAGAAAAATAAGGAGCCTGAAGTGGAAAGAACAGTCGAGGCTGTTACACAAAAACTAGCCTCGACTATGGAACCAATGGAAGAAGAAGTGTTACAACAAGAAAGGGCTGATATAGAAGAAATTGTCAATGTTATGAGAGAGGCTGCTCCACAAGAACTAGCCTCGACTGTGGGACCGATGGAGGAAGACAAACCGAGTGAGGAAAGAGTTAGAACAAAAGAAGTTATTAGTGCTGTTATCACTCTAGGAAACTCTCCTAGGTTGCAGCTTGGAGATGCCTGGTAACATATAATATTCAATATTGTTCTCTGAACTATTGGAATGAATGATGGTTTGGATCAAGTCAGATAACCATTTCATCTTATCTCTGCATTGATAAACTAGATCTAAAAGTTTCATTTACTTCCTATAGCTAGCTATTCATATATGTTTATGTATGCAATTTGTTGGTACAGTCAGTATTCTCCATATATCCATTGAATCTATAAACTATTGAGCATTAGTAGTCAAAAGCCTTGTAATGTTGAGGGTGTTCATGCATGTATTGAGTGAGAATAGAGTTGAAATGGTTATCTGACTTGATCCAAACAATCACTCATTCCAATATTTCAGAGAACAATATTGAAGATTATATGTTACCAAGCATCTCCAAGCTGCAACCTAGGAGAGTTTCCTAGAGTGATAACATAATTGGTGTCATTTCTAGGGATACTCTATGATGTTTGTTTTGATGAGTTGTGTTGCGATGTGGCCCTTTTTATTCCCTTTCCAGCCTTCTATCTCTGTCTTGAAATGGCTATTCGGGCCTCTGTTTTCCCTTTAAAATGTTTAATAATGAGTGTTTTCTGTTTTACATAGAAAACACTGCAATACTATAAAATCCCACCAATATTTGTTCCTTCCGGACTTCAAAAGTCCTTAAACATGGCATATATACCTATCGAGTCCGCCCTTTGGGTCGCTGTTTCCTATCGCAAGTGGCCTGGCCCTGTGTTTCCCTTTGTTTTGTGAAATACATAAAAACACGGGAAATACACTAAAATATGGCTTCATCTAGACTTCAATTTTTATAGATTTCATTCCCGAACCCTTTCAGGTCTGGGACTCATCGCAATCGGCGTTGCCATGCTTCTCTTTGTATTTCGTTATATAACAAAAAATACATAAAATGTATTAAAAATGGCTTTGGCGCAGACCTCAAATATTATATAATATTATGTATATAACCATCGGGTTCAGTTATCGCATCGTGCATATGAATGTATAACGGCCCAACCCCTTAGTGCTGCTCCGCTGCAATATAGCGATGTGATCTGATCGCAATTACATATCGCAAAACCATAAGTATTTCATATAACATGGCATATGTCCCCGCCAATTTCAATTAGCTGATATTGGAGGTCGCAATATCGCATCGGCCCAGTTCTATTGCACGTTCGCGTTTAATCCGTCGTCTTGCCTCTGCTGATTGCGATTCGCCGATCATCGGAGATCGCTGATCGGGGGTGTCTTGTGCCCAATCTTAAGTCCTCCTCTTTGCAGCACTGATTGTGTTTTGCCGCTTAGATCTGGGCCATTGATCGACCAGATCTAATGGTAGCTGTGCGTTGCTAGGTTCATGCCTGCAATACTATGTTTTTTCATTATTTTGAAGTGTTTTAGCCTCCCGATAGTGTTTTTCCGCCCTTCCAAGGGCTCTCGGCATGTGTTGGTTTCACTCTTTGGGTGATCTTAAGAAGATTTTGAAGACTTCAAGAGCATTTTGGATGCACTTTGGGCCACGTTCCGATAAGGCTAACACTGGCTCCTTTTGGGGATGAAATCTTCCCTGTGAGGTTTCAAGAATCTCAGACCGATGTCTTTCTTGTAACAACGAAATCAAATCTTCCTCCTAGTATTTCATTGGGCATGGAGTCTATTTTGCAATGAAAAATAAAAGCTGGAAAAAAACATATTTACAATAACAAGGCTTTAAAGCCTTAAATGAAATAAAGTTTCAAGAATCACCCATTTATTGGGCTACCAAAAACATCTCATCCTTCCAGACTGTGCAGAATAAAGGTATTGTTTTGCTGAATTTGAGCGATGACAAATGGACTTGTCCATAAGGAGTCAAACTTACCATGATTACCTTTCTTTTCCTTAAATGAATCCCATTTAAGAACCGAGTCACCAACTTGGAAATTGTCCACTTTTGCCTTCCTGTCAAAGGTTTCTTTGATTTTATTTTGATGAGATTTTGACTTCTCAACCAATTGCTCTCTAATATGCTGTAGTTCAGCCAGGTTATTCATTCTTGTTACCATGTCATTCTCTTCATCTTGTTCTTCTTGCAAGAATTTAGCCACAGGGAGAATTAGCTGGATAGGGAAAATAACATCAGCGCCATAAACCAATTTAAATGGAGAATTCCCTATGGAATTTTTGATGGTAACTCTATCAGCCCATAGCGCAAACTTCAACTTGGAATCCCAACTCTTTTTGTTGTCCTCTAACAATTTTTTGATTACCCTTACCAGACCCTTATTAGATGATTCTACTAGGCCATTGCCTTGAGGATAATATGAAGTAGAATGCACTACTTGAATGCCCATGGATTCAGTCATGTCCACCAATTCTTTTTCCTTGAAAGCTGCTGCATTATCAGTGACTAGTTTGGTTGGGCAACCAAATCTAGTGAAAATATTCTCATTCAAGAACTTTATGACAACTTGATGATTGGCATTCTTAGTGGGTGTAGCTTCAATCCATTTGGTGAAATAATCAGTGGCTACTAAGATCCATTTGTATTGGCCACTGGAATGTGGGTTGATCTCACCTATAAAGTCCAAGCCCCATTGCTGGAAGGGACCATTGACATGTATTGGCTTCAAGGGCAGAGATTTTAGTTGCTGTCTTCCTGCAAACCTCTGACACTTGTCACAAGATTTCACAAAAGAAAACACATCAAAGAATAGAGTAGGCCAATGATACCTAGCCCTCAGGATTTTGTGGGTTGTGGTTTTCCAACAATGATGCCCTCCACAGATGCTAGAATAGAATTGGTGTATGACTTCCACAAATTGTTCTTTATCTAGACATCTCAAGAGGATTCCTGATGGGGCTTTCCAATAAAGATGGCCCAGTCTTGACTTGAGCTAAGCCCTGGAAGGACTTCTAGCTTCTGAAAAAAATGAACTATGCTGGAATACCATTCACAGGTGGCTAGATTTTCAACCAGAGACTGATTCTGCTTTTGCTCTTCTGCTTCTCCCTCTGTCTGCTTATCATCTGAATTTAGACCCATGTAGTTTATGTCTAACAGGCTGCAATTTTATTTAGCCATAAGTTTAGCCAAGCCCTGGCCTTTGACAAGCTTAGTGGGCTTCACCTCTATGTTAAACTCTATGAATTTTGCAATCCATTTAGCTCTCTTTCCATCAATATTGAGTTAAGACATCTTTTATTGAGGCTGAAGGTACATATGCAACTACTTTGGAATGCAAAATATAAATTATGAATGCCTTTAAAGATTTTAGGAGAGCATAAACTTGTTTTTCTATAATGTCATACCTTAGTTCAGCATCCCTTAGAGTTTTGTTGAAAAAGGCCACAGGGTGCTTTATGCCTTCATCATTTTTTTGCAATAGAACTACTGCAAGTTTATCATAAGAGGCAAAAGATAAGATACACAAATCCTTAGTGTAATCTGGGCTGATTAGAGTGGGAGCTTCCATGATAGCTTGCTTGATGGCTTCAAAAGAGCTTCTTGAAGCATCTATCCATTTTCTGATCCTTTCTTCAGCGTGGAAGTGATGTGCTTTACTAGCTCTACAAACTTTGGAATGAACCTCCTTACAAAGTTAATCTTACCCAGGAAGGATTGAATGTCCCTTTTTGACCTTGGGATGGACAATGTCTGAATTGCTTGAACCCTTGTTGGATCAATTTTCACATCTTCAGCGGAAACAATATGTCCCTGAAGTTTTCCTTCTTCTAGAGCAAACTGTGACTTCTTTGGGTTTACCGAGATTCCAAACTGTTTGCACTTTAGGAAGACCTTCTTCAAATGCTGCAAATGGTCTTTGTGACTGGTGGAGAATATTGTTATGTCATCAAGATAAATAAGGACAAACTTGTCCTTCTCTCCCACAAAGGCTATGTCCATGGCCCTTTGAAAAATAGCCCCAACATTTATTAGTTAAAAAGGCATCTTAGAGTACATGAAAGTACCCCAAGGAGTAGTGAAGGTGGTCTTTTCCTGATCTTCTGGATGTACAACAACCTGTTTGTAACCTAAAAATCCATCTAAGAAAGACATGACTCTGGCCCCTGAAACTCTTTGTAGCAAGTTTTCCATCTTAGGTAGGGGGTAGTTATCTTTTTTAGAGCACTTGTTCAGATTTATAAAGTCAACACAAAGCCTAATTTCTCCATTTTTCTTTCTTACTACCACAAGTTTAGCTATACACTTTGAATACCTTAGGGGAACTATGATTTTGGCATCCAACAGCTTCTTGATTTCTTTCTCAATAAGAGACAATAAGAGAGGGATGATAGGTCTTAATTTCTACTTAAAATGGATGGTGTTCTTTCCAATGGAATCTTATGCTGAATAATGTTTGTGTCATAGGTTTTAAGATCACTGTATTCCCATTCAAAAATGTCAGTGAATTGCTTCATGAGGGTGCAATACTTGGAATTCTGGGCAGAAGGTAAATGAGTGGACAAATTTCTATATTTCGGATGGGTTGGGCTCCCTATATTGTTTTTACGAACAACAGACTCATTTTCTATTTTGGCAGGCTTATAAGGAACATCGTTATGATCGAACAACTTCTCTAGAGGCACCAGTCCCTTTGGTATATGGTTACTAGGTCGTTGGACAATGCTTCCTCGGCTGATCTCGTTTTTCAACTTGGACTAGTGATGAGCCCCATAAATGGGTAATTATATGGGCTCATTTTGCCTCCTAACTCAGCTTAATCCACCATTCTCATTAGTTTATTTCACTTTTTTATTATATTTATGCTAATAGAGTGAATTGGGTTAGTCATTATGCCATGAAGTCTAATGTTTGCTTTATGCAGACTTTTGGTCAATTTTGAGACAAAGTCAAAGGTTTAATGAGCATTTGGCAGCCAATATTTGAAGAAAGAAGGGAGAGGATTTGTAGGAGGGTGCCCCCCTCATTTATGACCCCCTACTTCGAATCCTCTTTCAGAAGGCTCAGAGCACAAGTAGCCACATTAATGCATCAAAAGGGCAGCCGAGTAAGTTTAGAAGAATTGTTGTCTATCTCTAGTCTTGGGAGCCAAGCCTCCTTGATTTTAGGAGAGTTGTTGGGGCTCCAGTTGTATAAATAGGGGGGCTTATGGCCTCAGTAGGTTAGTTGGATGTTAGTCAAATTTTCTCACTTTTGTTGCAGCTCTTGCTCAGCTCATTTCCAGCTTACTTTTGTGAATAGTTTTATGTAATGTGACTATTATTTTGATAATGGAGATGAAATATTTTCTGAGCCAACACTAAGTTCTTCCAGGGGGCTGAAGCTCTTGGGTTAGGGCCCAACCCAAGCTGCCCAGCACCTCTTGTTTTGTATTTATATGTCTTGTTGCAGTTCATGAATTAGTTGTTGTTAGATCGATTTCTTCCTCAGTAAAATAGGTTGTTTTTTGGTGAATTACATAAGTTGTTTCCATTTCAGTGCTGAAGTAGGTTAAATAGTGGTAAGGGAAAGATACAAAAAGGCCATCAACAGATCCTTGACCTCCTTTCGTTCCTTTGGGGCCATGAACTGAGGTCAAGGTCTGCTTGTTGCCATAAAAACACAGTTTTGCTTCTTCCATGCAATTTCTAGTGTTACAATTTGATTTAGAGGTTAATGTTTTGCTTCAGAACCATTTTTCCATACTCATTTATGTTTCTGCAATAAATATCTTTCCATGCTTTCCTTCCCATATAGCACTATTCAACATTTTATTTTCCTAGATTGGAATTTAGGTCATCATGATATATAGTTCTGTTTTTTGGTACATCTAGTTATTTTCTTGCTTATTTTCAATGTTTGATTTGCAGCTCTCTTGCAATACATCTCTGCTCAAAATAATTCAATAAAGCAACCATCACCATCTCTTTTTCTACATGTTTCACAGGTCATTCACAACCCTTCACAAATATGCCCTTATTTCTGCACTTTTCTCATAAGCTTTCCTCTCGTCTCTTGAACAAATCCAACCATCATTTTCTTTCCCAATAATCCTTGATGAACTTCAGACACCTTAACACATCCCTCTAGTCTTCAGCTACCCTTTTTCATCTTTTTTTCCACCTTTAAAACCTCTAAAACAACCCTCGACACCCTCCTGTAGATCTCCTGCAGCCTCCTGTAGAATTTCCTGTAAGTGACTTTTTGAAGTCTGATTGCAGGGAAAGCCTCCAGAAGGTTTCCAGAGGTCTCTTAGGACCCCTCCACACCTTCCTACACCTCTGCAAATCCCAAAGTCACCCTCCATCGCCACCTAATTGCTGCCACATCCACAAACATGCACAACAATTTCACATAAAATACATAAAATCCAAAAAAGACAATTTTTCCTCATTTCCTTCTAGAAATTGCTTGAATAGGTGTACTTTACTTCCTTGGTAGGTAATGGCACTCCTTTCATATATTTTCACCTCTCTTCTTGCAAAAGTAGGGTTAGTCGGTAAATTAGGGTTTGCTAGGTTTATTGCACATTTGAGTCTTTTTTCTCTTTCTGCAAGTAGAATAGCCTCTGTAGAGTTAGCTTTCTTTCATCACATTTAAAGCTTCTTCTAGAATTCATAGAAGTTGGATTGAGCTCCTAGTGATATTGCGCCAGCTGACCAAGTGACAGCCTATAGTAGGAACTAGTACTTGTGCATACAGCATTGTCACTTCCAAGTTTGTTACAAACTACCAGGTTGATAAAAGTAAAGTAGGAAGCCCTAGGAGTTGCAACATTATTACTGCAATACTGATTCCCACCACTTTTTGGTGTCGTTTCCAGGGAAGCGTTAGAGTATGTTGTGATTACTACTTTTCTTCTATTTGCTACTGCAAAATTCTGCTATGTAGTTCATTTCAATTCAATTCCTTCCAATTCTTGCATTTCCTTGCTTTCATTTCAATTATGCAATTTCCATTTCAGCAAAAGTAGATTAACCCTTTCAATTCTACAATTTCCATTTAAGCAAAAGTAGATTAGTCATTTCCTTGCTTTCAGTTTAGTTCTACAATTTCCTTTCAGCAAGTTCATTTCAGTAGTTGTAATTTGTTTGTTCAATCAATTTTAGTTTTGCAGGTACAAGCAGAAAAAAACCAAAAATCACCCAAAAAAGAGATTCCCTTTCATGCCTCGTTGGAACAGAGATAATTCAGGGAAATTCCTACCCAACACCCCCACCACATCACAAGACCACCCTTCTCTCTTCTTCGGTGGCAGTGATCCAAAAGAACTTTTAGGTGAACAACCAGAGATATTTGAAGAACCTATAGGAGAAGAAGAGGAAGAAACCATCCCTCCTGAGACAATGGCTGAAAATAGAAATGCTAGGGGGAATGGAGAAAGAGTAGAGGGTACCTTCCCCATTCGAGAAACCAATGGGGACACTAAATGAAGAACATAAGCCCTTCAGCCCTACCTCACTTCCATGGATTTACTACGAAAGATCCTGACACCTTTTTGTTTGAGTTTGTTGTTATCTGTCGGAACTATGACTATGCAAAAGATGAGCAGAAGTTGAAACTGTTTCCTTCTACCCGCAAGGATGCAGCATTGCGCTGGTTCATGGGGTTACCTGGCAATAGCATCACTACTTGGGCTCAGATGCAGCTAGCCTTTAATAACAAATATCGGGACTACTGTAGGTCAAAATATATCAAGGAAGAAATCTTCCGAATGACCATGGGAAGTGATGAATCCTAGGAAGATTGTGAAGAGAGGTTCCAGCTCAGTTGTAAAAGGGCTAGGTGCACACTTGACCCCGAATCTCTGAAGTTGGTCCTGCTCAGAGGAATTCTAGAATACCTTCTAGACACCCTCCATTTGTTGACTGGGGGAGACGTCTACCAATTACCTTATGAAGACATAAAGACTGTTTTTAGAAACCATTCTAGGGCAGCCAGAAAGAGAGGTAGGGGGAGTCAACCCATAGCCAATACCTCCTCATCCAGTTCATCCCTCAAAGGTGAACTTGGAAACATGCTGGAAGACTTCAAGAGTGAGATGTTGCAGACTCTTGCCATGTAAACGGATACCTTGCATATCAAAAGGAAACAAGAGGAAGCAGAGAGGGCTTTGGCCATTTTTTGTCCTAGGTGCACCAGAAGGCATCCTAGGAATGAATGTCCATTGAACTCTATAGAGGTTTGTTTAGTCTGTGAAGAAGATCATTCTATAGATAAGTGCCATTCCTTGCTCAGACTTAAAGTTGTATACCAAGGGGCCGAAGGAGCCCCTGAACCACTCTATTTCATGAACCAAAGGAGACCACATGGACCTAGAACTTACCAGTAGGGAATGTAGGGGACTTCCCAAGCATACTACAACCCCAATCAAGCCACTTCCGTACCTTCTTGGGGTCCCCCTCCTCACCCTTCCTGGTCCACACCTCCTCCTTGGTCATATCCATCTTAATATCATGCTCAACCATCCACTCACTCATTTCACTCCTATGCTCAGCCACAACCTCAATGGAATGCATCTCCTTAGGGGTGGAGGCCCCAGTACAACTCTCCTCCTACTCTTTTGCCTCCACCACCTGCTTAACCTCAACCATTGCCTCTTGCTCCACCAAGCCAACCCAAAATGCTTGCTCAACCGAACCTGAACCCGAACAATAGACAGGCTCATCAAGTATATAATGGGGAATCATCATGCCCAACCTATGCTGTGGATATTCAGAAAATTAACCTGTAAACTGGAAAGGTTCTCCCAAATAGCCAGCCTCCCCCTAAGGAGGATGAGGAAGATAAAGAGGAAAGAGAACCGAAAGCAATTCCACCCTTTCCAGAGAGATTATCTGGGACAACACAACCTACCCCAGAAGAAACTGAACTTTTGGGAGAATTGAAACAATTATTTGTAAAGGTACCACTTCTCCAAGCCATAAAGGATGTGCCCATATATGATAAGATGATCAAACAGAAGTGTTTCACACATCTAGGTAGGCGCAAGAGAGATGCCCCAACCATCAATGTCATAGGCCAACTGTTCGACCTGAAGTTGGGGTAGGTAATTTGTCTGAAATATTTAGACCCAAGAAGCCCAGTAGTTGATGTCCACATCAATGGCACCATGATCCCACATACCTCGATTGATCTGGGAGCTGCCATTAATGTGATAACCAAGGATACCATGCTCAAGCTCAAACTTTAGGGCTCCTTGAGAAAGACCACGACAGTACTACAGCTAGAAGATTGCTCCACCGTGACCCTGAGGGGATTTTGGAGGATGTGATGGTCTCCATTGATCCTGTTATCACTGAAAAGATTTCAAAGGAAAAGGGTAAGGTAAGGGAGAATTGGTCTTGGTTATTCTCAAGCTCCTTTCATGCATAAGAAGCACTTGGCAAACTCAGGGTCAGCATACATCAGAGTCCTTTGAAGGCTCAAGCAAGGCACGTAAGTTAGTGAAGCGCGTGCTACTTCTGGTGGTGGTTGTTGGTGTCTTACTTATATTTATGCAGCCTCCATTACCAGAGACATGGTCATTTCAATCTAAATTGATGCACATGCCTGAGCAGTCTATGGATGATAGTTCCATCTATGGTTCAATCACCAAAAAACCGTCCTGGCCATCGTGGTTACTTATAGCAACAATTATTGCTTCATTGGCTGCATTCACCAAAACTATTCCAATTCAGTACATTGTAGAGCTTAGACTACTATACGCTGTGGTTGTGGGGATCACATTTGGCATCTACATATATGTTGAGTTCTTTATTCAAACTCCCATTCTACATGCCTTGCTTGTTGGAGCTATGACATGTGCATCTTTCTTTGTGGTCTTTACACACTTTCCTTCGACATCAAGCCTGAGGTTTTTACCCTGGGTGTTTGCACTCCTCGTTGCACTTCTACCTGTTATGTATTTGTTGGAAGGTCAGTTGAGGTTAGCAAATGCGGAAAATGGAGAAGATGAGAGGTTTGTTGCACTGTTAACCCTTGAAGGGGCTGGGATATCTTTGTTGGGATTGTATGCTGCAATTTTCATATTGATAGCGTTGGAAATAAAGATTGAGTTGACATCATTGATGAGGGAGAAAGCTTTAGAGAAAGGAAGAGTGCAAAATTTATCAACTAAGAGCTCTGGTTTTGTTCCAAAGTATCGTCTACTTCAACAACGTCGAGCATCCGTGGCATCTTCTTTCACGGTAAAGAAACTAGCTGCAGAAGGGGCATGGATGCCTTCAGTTGGCAATGTTGCAACTATACTGTGTTTCTTGATCTCATTGATTCTGAATGTCCATTTGACTGGGGGCTCCGATAGGGCAATTTTTATTCTGGTACCAATATTGCTGCTGCTCAACCAGGACTCCAACTTTTCTACGGGTTTTGGAGATAGACAACGATATTTTCCTTTGACTGCAGTTCTCTCCTTATATTTAGTAGCATCTGCCATATACAGATTGTGGGATGAAGTATGGCATGGATATTCTTCTTGGGGACTTGACGTCGGAGGTCCAGGTTGGTTCTTTGTTGTAAAAAATGCAGCTTTATTGATGCTAACATTCCCTAATCATGTGCTATTCAATCGCTTTATGTGGGATTATGCAAGACAGTCAGATCTAATATTGTTAATGATCATGCCCCTCAATTTGCCTTCAGTCGTGATGGCTGATATAATAAGTATTAAAGTTTTGGCATTGTTAGGCATTATATACGCTTTAGTCCAGTATTTGATATCAAGGCATATGAAAAATCAAAGGGAGTTTTTGGCAATCAAATGTTTGGGTGATAAAGATCTCGGGTCAAAAGCAAGCTGTTTCAAATAATTCAGTAGTTTCGTAGGCGCTATCGAAACTGCTGCTAAGGTATCGATTTTAACGCAGACAGCATTTTGTATTATGAATGGAAATTTGAAGAAGACACCTAAAGGGTAACGTAAGCATCATATGGAGCTACAATATCAATTCAGTATCCAAGACAGGTGTACTTTAAAAAGGTGGAAAATTTTAACCCAAGTTTAAATTTCTGTTTGTAAAGCCCCTTTATCACCGTTCAAAAGGTATTAAATGATTTGCATACAAGGAACTTTTTCCTGCACACATGTCCATCAATGCAGCCTACAACACATCAAGAACGTGGCAGTGTTCCATATTTTGGGTTATTAAAGGCTAGAGGACATGCTGTTGTACATTCGAGCAATTTGAAGAAAACCAGAACCGAGAAGCAAGGGACATCTCCTAATACTACTAAGCAGTTAGAAGATTCAGCGTTCAAGGTCAATATGGAGTATTAATCATCCAGCTCATCCAAATCGAAAGAGGATCAGGTGTCAAAGAACAAGGAGAAGCCACTATGCATGGAAAATGGAGTTAGAGTCATAGTCAATTTAGAACTCTTTAAAACTCCAGTCAGCACTTTATTGTATTTATTAGTTAGTTAAATAGCTGATAGGTGTCATTAGAGGTAGTTATCGAGTTATTAAATTCCCCTCATGCTGGAGGAGGAAGCTCGAATTAGTTAGAATAAGGATTCTATATATAGCTAAAACAACAATGTAATGAGGGTTGGAAATTTTATGAAAAGGCTTGTATTTGGCTTATGTAAGACTTAGTTTCAGTAATACATGTTTGGCTTTACTTCTCAGGATTCATGAGGGATTTTTTATGTTCAGAATATATGATGTTGTCCTTTCCTAATTCTTGCAGTGTTATGGATGTATAATCACTCAGAATTCACTGAATGTGCTCTGACTTCCTGTATACATTTATAAACTGTGTGGTCCTATATGAGTTTATGTTCTGAATGTTTAAATGTTGAATGCCCTAACTTCCATGTAATGTTGAGTTCATTGTTATATTGAGGTGTTGTTGACTCCATAAGCCCAATGGATAGTTGTTAAATGTGTTTCCACCATTCATATTTTTCAGAGTTGTTCTATAAGAGTTAGCCATCTAATTATTAGTCAAAATCAATAACCCTTTGAGAGAGCCCTCTCAGGCTAAGGAGGCTAAGCCTTAGTCAAAAGATTGGTTTGAAACAGTTACTTGAAGTCTTCCTGGTTTGCAGCCTTCTAGGGTCTGATTTTGAGATAACATTTTGGTGCGTCTGCCGGGAGCCTGAAGTCTATTCATTCCCGAAGTTAAGAGGCTGAACTTCTGAAGGTAGCAAGAGCTCAGAAGACTTTTCGAGGCTGCAAATCTACCTTGGCGACTCCATTGTTGAAGAATTCAAAATTCATAGATTCATGGTGATTCCACTGGAGTTATGAAGGACTCAGATGCTACCATTCTTATTTCAAGGTATGCATGCATAAATTTTTCAGGAATTCATGGTTTCCCAAATCATTTTCCCAAGGATGCATATTTTCTAAGGAATGGTCCAAAATTCAACGAAGAATATTTGAGTTTAACTTTGAAGCATATATCAGATTTCTGTGATTTTATTAAGCTTCTTAGAGTTAAACATGAGGATGTTTGCATTATGTTGTTCTATGATTCATTTCAAGGGAAATGTAAACGGTGGATTGAAAGTTTTCCTGCCAAATCCATTAAGTCATTTGAAGACTTTTGGTTTATGTTTTTGGAGGAATGGATAGATAGATCAGAGGTGGTGGCAAACTATCCTTCAATTCAAGGTTTCAAACAATGGAATGATCATCATACTAATGATGAAATAGATGAAAATTTTTCTTTGTTCTTGTCTTCTTATCTAAAAACATTTGACTGCAAGATAGAGGATAAGATGAAATTTTTGGATGAAGTTGCTGAGGACATTGAGAAAGACATTGAAGTTTTAAAGGGTCAAATACAGTCATATAGTCTTCATAATCATGATCATTATTTTCAGAAACTTTCTATGACAGAACACAAGGAGAGAGTGTTGCTTCCTTTCTCTTTTACAATTGAGGAAGAGTTCACTGTTGTAGAAGATCAGTTTATACAACCAAAAAGTTACAAGAATCATCAAGCTGATCATGTATTCTGGGATCCTATAGCTGAATACATGGAAGAGTTTTACTCTCCAGTGTTTCAGTTTTCCTATGAAGATCAGAAGCAATTTCAGTGGCAGTGGTCATCACAATATCATAGTGGCTCTGAACTCCAGTGCAGTGAAAAAACTCAAATATCAGATAAGACAAATGATTGGCTACATTGGAAATTTCACATTGATTGAGCTGAAAGAAGTTTGAATGGATAGGGTAGGTAGGTAGGAAAATGCAAATAAGCTCAAGGTTGACTGAGCATTTTTTTATTTTTTTAGTAGATATAGACTTCTTTTTCATACAGTGATCATCAAGCTTAAGCTTGAGGTGAAGGCCCAAGAAACTTAAAGGAAATGTTTGTCAAATAAATTTCCATTTATCATAAGAGGATAAGGCACTGGACCTGCGAGTTCTTAGTGTACCACAAGGGCACACTATCCCAAGTGGAGCCACTATTATCACTTAAAAGATTTCAAAGGAAAAGGGTAAGGTAAGGGAGAATTGGTCTTGGTTATTCTCAAGCTCCTTTCATGCATAAGAAGCACTTGGCAAACTCAGGGTCAGCATACATCAAAGTCCTTTGAAGGCTCAAGCAAGGCATGTAAGTTAGTGAAGCGCGTGCTACTTCTGGTGGTGGCTGTTGGTGTCTTACTTATATTTATGCAGCCTCCATTACCAGAGACATGGTCATTTCAATCTAAATTGATGCACATGCCTGAGAAGTCTATGGATGATAGTTCCATCTATGGTTCAATCACCAAAAAACCATCCTGGCCATCGTGGTTACTTATAGCAACAATTATTGCTTCATTGGCTGCATTCACCAAAACTATTCCAGTGCAGTACATTGTAGAGCTTAGACTACTATACGCTGTGGTTGTGGGGATCACATTTGGCATCTACATATGTGCTGAGTTCTTTATTCAAACTCCCATTCTACATGCCTTGCTTGTTGGAGCTATGACATGTGCATCTGTCTTTGTTGTCTTTACACACTTTCCTTCGACATCAAGCCTGAGGTTTTTACCTTGGGTGTTTGCACTCCTCGTTGCACTTCTACCTGTTATGTATTTGTTGGAAGGTCAGTTGAGGTTAGCGAATGTGGAAAATGGAGAAGATGAGAGGTTTGTTGCACTGTTAACCCTTGAAGGGGCTGGGATATCTTTGTTGGGATTGTATGCTGCAATTTTCATGTTGATAGCATTGGAAATAAAGATTGAGTTGACATCATTGATGAGGGAGAAAGCTTTAGAGAAAGGAAGAGTGCAAAATTTATCAACTAAGAGCTCTGGTTTTGTTCCAAAGTATTGTCTACTTCAACAACGTCGAGCATCCGTGGCATCTTCTTTCACGGTAAAGAAGCTAGCTGCAGAAGGGGCATGGATGCCTTCAGTTGGCAATGTTGCAACTATGCTGTGTTTCTTGATCTCATTGATTCTGAATGTCCATTTGACTGGGGGCTCCGATAGGGCAATTTTTATTCTGGTACCAATATTGCTGCTGCTCAACCAGGACTCTAACTTTTCTACGGGTTTTGGAGATAGACAACGATATTTTCTTTTGACTGCAGTTCTCTCCTTATATTTAGTAGCATCTGCCATATACAGATTGTGGGATGAAGTATGGCATGGATATTCTTCTTGGGGACTTGACGTCGAAGGTCCAGGTTGGTTCTTTGCTGTAAAAAATGCAGCTTTATTGATGCTAACATTCCATAATCATGTGCTATTCAATCGCTTTATGTGGGATTATGCAAGACAGTCAGATCTAATATTGTTAATGATCATGCCCCTCAATTTGCCTTCAGTCGTGATGGATGATATAATAAGTATTAAAGTTTTGGCATTGTTAGGCATTATATACGCTTTAGTCCAGTATTTGATATCAAGGCATATGAAAAATCAAAGGGAGTTTTTGGCAATCAAATGTTTGGGTGATAAAGATCTCGGGTCAAAAGCAAGCTGTTTCAAATAATTCAGTAGTTTCGTAGCGCGCTACGAAACTGCTGTAGGTGATGATTTTAACGCAGACAGGCAGTTTTGTATTATGAACGGGAAATTTGAAAGAGAGACACCTAAAGGGTACGCAAGACATCAGATGGAGCTGCAATAGTCATTCAGATCAAGACAGGTGTACATTTAAAAAGGTGGAATATTTTAACCCAAGTTTAAATTTCTGTTGTAAAGCCCCTTTATCACCGTTCAAAAGTTATTAAATGATTTGCATACAAGGAACTTTTGCCTACATACATGTCCATCAATGCAGCCTACAACACATCAAGAACGTGGCAGTGTTCCATATTTTGGGTTATTAAAGGCTAGAAGACATGCTGTTGTACATTCGAGCAATTTGAAGAAAACCAGAACCGAGAAGCAAGGGACATCTCCTAATACTACTGCGCAGTTAGAAGATTCAACGTTCAAGGTCAATATGGAGTATTAATCATCCAGCTCATCCAAATCGAAAGAGGATCAGGTGTCAAAGAACAAGGAGAAGCCACTATGCATGGAAAATGGAGTTAGAGTCATAGTCAATTTAGAACTCTTTAAAACTCCAGTCAGCACTTTATTGTATTTATTAGTTAGTTAAATAGCTGATAGGTGTCATTAGAGGTAGTTATCGAGTTATTAAATTCCCCTCATGCTGGAGGAGGAAGCTCGAATTAGTTAGAATAAGGATTCTATATATAGCTAAAACAACAATGTAATGAGGGTTGGAAATTTTATGAAAAGGCTTGTATTTGGCTTATGTAAGACTTAGTTTCAGTAATACATGTTTGGCTTTACTTCTCAGGATTCATGAGGGATTTTTTATGTTCAGAATATATGATGTTTTCCTTTTCCTAATTCTTGCAGTGTTATGGATGTATAATCACTCAGAATTCACTGAATGTGCTCTGACTTCCTGTATACATTTATAAACTGTGTGGTCCTATATGAGTTTATGTTCTGAATGTTTAAATGCTGAATGCCCTGACTTCCATGTAAGGTTGATTTCATTGTTATATTGAGGTGTTGTTGACTCCATAAGCCCAATGGATAGTTGTTAAATGTGTTTCCACCATTCATATTTTTCAGAGTTGTTCTATAAGAGTTAGCCATCTAATTATTAGTCAAAATCAATAACCCTTTGAGAGAGCCCTCTCAGGCTAAGGAGGCTAAGCCTTAGTCAAAAGATTGGTTTGAAACAGTTACTTGAAGTCTTCCTGGTTTGCAACCTTCCAGGGTCTGATTTTGAGATAACAGATTCTTGGGAGTACCATGTTGATTTCCTAGTTCTCTAGTTGAAGGCAAAGCTCACTAGGTATCCTCTCATCTTGCGAAGACCCTGGTTGGCTACTGCAGATGCCTACTTCAGATGTCGAGCTGGGAACATGACAATTAAGAACGGGCATATGTCCAAGCAGCTAATCCTATACCCTCCTGCCCAACCTTTGCTAGAACATGATCCACCTCTCTGGTTGGAGGAGGAGGATGAGGATTGATCTGAATTGGATCCATGAAAAATTATCAAGTGCCATGATTGTATCAAATCAGGAGAGACTTCGAATTTATGAACAAAGAGCTAACATGAAGACCTTTGGACAATGGCAGTTTGCAGTCAGCAAGGAATGACGAGGACCTCGGTTAAAGTGCATTGACCAAGGCCCATGGAGACCATGCAGGGGGCAAAACTGGCAGTTAGGAAGCTCGAATCGGGAAACGGAGGCCATTTCTGATGCTCGATTAGCACTTAGTGCTAATCGCGCATCGATAGGAAAAACCCCTCGAGAAGGAAAAGCTCTGAGTGTTAGGTCGCATGGGAAGCTGGAAAACCGTAGCAAAAGTGCTAAGCTGAAAGGCGGGTCCCCCACTCCAAAACCGATGGTATATTGGAGGCACATTGGGGCAATAAGCGGATTTGGCAGAAAATGAGCGATTCCATTTATTGCACGATGCGTGTCCAATGGATGAGAAAGAAAACTGCCTCTTATCGTGCGCTAACGGTCGAGCAAGTCAACCCCGCAAAATGAGCAAACACCGTAGGATCTGGGGGCTCCAGATCTGACGACAGAGGTTGCGCCTAATGGAGAAACCAGATTTGACATGGGAATTAAGTCACGGCATATAAAATTCTGAAGTCGATTTGACCACTAAGTTGGCGGATGAATCATTGCACAATGTAATTGAAATACTGAACCGTTGAGGAAAAGATGGCGTAGTTCGTGAGAGGAAAAGTGGTCACCTCCCTGTGAGACGTTGGCGATGACGCAGAGACAAGGAACTCCAAGCGAATAGCAGCAGGCGATTCGAAGGGGTGGAAGAGGAAGTGAACAATCAAGGATAGATTGGCTTTAAGCCATGAATAAACAGACAAAACAGAACAGAATAGAGGACGATAAGGAAGAACTGGAGAAGAAAAAAAGTGATAGAAAATGTGAAAGAGATAGTGAAGCAAGAAGTAGAAAACAGAGAGCCGAGCTTACCTAAGGCAACATCGGGCAGACAGAACCAGGCTTGAGAGGTTCAAGCCATCCCTGTGAGGATATTTGTCAAGAATTGAGCACCATTGGACTCATCCCATTAAAGACAGAGAGGTCGGGACTTTGTAAGGAAAGAGTCTGTGCATTCTAGTGGCTTGGGGAATCCAAGAAACACCCTACTAAGCATCCTCTATTTCAAGAGTCTCAAGTTGAGCTCCTCATTGTAAATCTCTGCTTTAAAGACACAATAAAAGAAGGCCACCACTAAAAGCTGGACCAGAGACATAGCCCTGGAGAATAGGGTGAACTCCTTATTAATGCGTTGTGTTCTTGTCTTTGCTTACTGTGTTTCCCTTATTGTTTTCCATTTTCCATTGTTTGTGTATTTCGCAATCTAATCGATCCGTTGCCTAAAATAACATAGACACACACTAGCACATGAGTCTGTAATACCTTCATTCATTATTTATTTAACTGAGATCACTCACGAGTGAATTTCAGATCAATTGGTATCAGAGCTTTAGGCTGCTAAGGTTAGACAAGCTTGTGTTGGTTTAGTTGTTGAATGCTAACTAGATCAATGCTAAAATTAGGAGAATGAGAGTTGGTCGAAACTAATCCTGAAATTGGGAGAGTCTATCCTTGGAAGACAATGTCAGAAGAAGGTTCTATGGGGCCAGACCCTCAATTCATAGATAGTTTCCTAGCCATAAATTCCATGGTAAAAGAAATGTATAGGGATTGTTGTGGCCACCACAACCCCCCTCTTTGTTTGATATTAGCAATAACACCCAAGCAAATGGGGACCCTTAATAAAAAATCCAAACAAACATTTTATGAAAATTTTTGTATTCAACTCCTTAAAACTTTATCGCATCGCGAGAAGAGAATGAAACGTTTTCTTATGAGCATAATAAACTGCGAAGAAGCGACGCGAAATTCATCGCATCAGATTCATTATGAAGCACCCTTAAATGAAAAAACTTAAGAAATCTTCGACGGTCGATATCGCGATCATGATTTTCTGCGATGACACATCTTGACGACGCGATCTGCGATGCGAGTCACAGAAATCAACCATTGCGAATTTTCCTCAGCGCAATATTCAAGGAAAGCTGTCCGTAAACCAAAATTGGGCGCGCGCCTTAAAAGAAATTAATGATTGTACGCCAAAGTATTCAGGAAGGACAGTTTTGTGTTTTTCGAAGAGTCAGTTCACTATGGGTGTCATGATTATGCATTCATAAGAGCTTAAAACTTTCATGTCAATCTTTATTATCATTACTCTTTTCCTTTGTGTAAACTGTAAGACAGGAAATAACATGAAGCAATGTGCAGGAAACATCTAAGGAAAAGGGGAAAGCGCCAATGCTCAGAGAACAAAGCAGAGATCCCTTCAGAAACGGATGCCGCATGCGATAGGACCACAGATTCCAAAGTATCACTCAACAGATGCTGATGTCAATAGGCCATCTAAAGCTTAGAGTCAAAGGCGCACAAAAGTAGCATGTTTACAAAAGACCCTGAAGCTTATGCCCAGAAAAGCCCGGAACAAAGAACGGAGGCAATTTTCGATGCAGAAATTTGTTCAGAGAGTAAAGTCCCTAACTTGTTCAGTCATTTGCAAGGCCGGAAACCAAAATAGCAAAAGCAGAATCAGTTTGAGAGAAATTTGAGTTATTACCAAGTATACATGCAGTGAATATACCCAGCTAGAGGAAGATTCTCGAAAATATCTTCTAGTTTGCCAGAAAGTGGTGCCAGCGCTTGTTATTTCTATTTTCATAGCTCAAACGAAGGCGGAAGGCGACCAACCGACTCTTCCCAGGCGAATGTTGCATGCTAGCAGCACTAAGGAGCAAATACAGAAATGGTTTGGAATTAGATTCAATTTTTAGAAATAGTTTTGCTTTATCAGAAGGGCGGTCATTTAAAACTGTATCCTAAATTTATGTAATTAAGTTAATTAGCTAGCAGTATTTAAATCCTTCTCAGGCATTTAGAGAAGGGTCCATAAATTTTTCAAGAACTTGTCCTCGGAACATGCACTTCTGCACCCTCAGAGGAGGTTTTGATGAATGGATGGATCGAGATTTATTAATGATTGCATTTGATGTCTGCTACTGATGTTGCACTTTTGTACTCTTAGTAGATATTAGAACAAGTAGAGATAAATCATTTTTGCTTGAAGCTTATGAGTAGGATTAGTCATAAATGGTACTTTTATCTCTTGGCCATTTCTGCTTATATTCTTAAAGTGATATGCAGTTTTCAGTTGTTTATATGTTATTGCATGAATGTATGAGTTACCATTTGGCACTTCTGTACGGTGGAGTCATTTATTTATGTCTGATATATGAATAACTTATTATGTGATATGCTATTCACAACTGTTTTGCCTAACTTCTTATGCAAAGTGGTTTATCTTAATTGATTTCTATTCTTATGATAGCTGAATGATCTTTATTACTAGTTATTGTTTGAAATCTCTTTAGATCGCATAATAGAAGATATACACCCCGGGTTAGCGTAGATTAGATGTGTTGTTTCTCATTAGATTACAATAGCATAGAGTTAGTTTAAGAATCTGAATTAAATTAGCTTTAAGTACTCTTAGATCAGCATCATCCAACTCTACACACACACACACACCCTTAGATTGGGAAATTGGTCCCATTATCCCCAGTCGGACCCGCTATATCAAATGGATAAGGAGCTGCCAACCAAGGTCCGGACCGGGTGGGTATCCCCCTTGTTGTCGACCCGATTTTTAGGGCTTCAACATATTTGGCGCTAGAAGGAGGGCCTGAACTATGAATGGCACCTAAATCAAAATCTAAATACCATTCTGAGAGTAAATCACCCTCATCAACTCCCCCGACTTCCCCAGTACGTTTAAATCCAGAATCAGAAGTCGCTCGAGTATTAACCGCTGCTACATACCCTAATATTTCAGACCAATCTACCATTGAACCCCCTGAAGTTCAAACTCTGATTCACAAACTCCAGGGATTTTCTATTTTTACACTGAGGTTTGATAAATCTTAAAGCAGCGTGACTTCACAGTACAATCCTGCTCATCCCCTGACCAGATTAAAGAGTGAAAAATTTGACATCCAGCCAACTGAATTCCCTCTCCCCACCAGGAAAAGAGCAAGGAAAACACCACAACAGTCTAACAATGAGACTCTTTCATCTACATCGTCCATTTCAACTCCCTCACCACGAAGTCAGCCACCCACATCTTCATTCCAAACCACTCATCCATCTTCCACAACCCCTCTTCTTCAATCATCTAAGATCATAATATCTTCATCTTCCCATCCTCGTGGATCATCCTCTGCACTTTCATTTGCTAGCAGCTCAACGATGGCCCAGTCTCCATGGAACAATCCTGGGGCAGTTTTAATGCCTCCACCCGTGAGCCAAATACCGGCCCATCTTGAGAAATGGCTACCCAAATTCAATCCAGAAGTAGGCATGCTAGTTGAAGAGCACATTAAAAATTTCATGCTTTCTGTCAATCTCAACGGAGTTACCAACGAGGACGTTGTTATCCAGATTTTTCCCTATACAATGCAAGGAACAATCGGGTCATGGTACTTTTCATTACCCTCCGGGTCTATCACAAGTTGGGACATTTTTCAAAGTCAATTCCTCACCAAGTTTGGTGATGACAGATGAACGAAAACGTTAATCAGTGACCTATCCAATCTTAAAGCTGAGGCTAGAGAACCCATCAAAGATTTCAATTTACGGTTCAATAAGATCCTCAACAAAATTCCCACTACTTCCCAACTCAGCGAAGAAGTACGATGTGAATGGTATATTACGGCCTTACCGTCAAACTTAGCAGTCTTCGTGGATAGGGAAAATAAAACAACTTTAGTTGAAAACCTGACAGAGGCGATAGCAGTAGAGAAACACGTAATAGCCCTGGAAAAGAGATCTGCGATAGAGGAACGCAAATCTAAAAAAGTCACCTTAAAGGAAGACCCCAAGAAGAAACAAACGAAAGATCCTTTCGATTTGGAAGGATTGCAAAAAGTATTAAAGACCATGTCCAATGAGATGATGACTAAAAAAACAGGTGGCAGAACTTCCTTCAAAAAAGCCTATAGAGCTTTTAAAAAGAGGCCTCAATGGATAGAAACCACCCAATGCTATCTCAAATGTCGAATCCGAAGAAGAGGAAGAAGAAGAGAGAACCACTGAAGGACAGACCGATGATGAAGAAGTTGTGGAACTACAAGGAATGTGGGATTTCATCCTCCCACAAGAAGAAGATCAAGAAGCATTTCCGGTTAGCACACGAAGCAAAAATCAACTTGATCCTCCCCAAACTACCCCTAAGCAGAAGGGCGCAAGCCCTGTAGCAAAAGATAAAGTCGCAACAAAGAAAACGACCGCTAAAGTGACTCAATCTAGCCCAGTCCAACCAATTCAAACACCTCCATCGAGAACACTGATAGTGTCGGATGAAATGGAATACAATATTATTGATGACATGAAAAAGACTAGGGCTAATATCACTCTTTATTAATTGAGCAAATTGAAACATCAACAGAAGATAATGATGAAAGAATTACATGTCGTGCCTACTACATCTTTGCCTACAGCTGTAGCTTCCCACAACATGGGAAGACCTCCGACCAACATGATCAATAAGATCGATCCAAATGACATCGCCTTGATTGGAGGAAGATCAAGATCTCACACTCCCCCTTTTCTTCTCACTTATGAAATTTTTAATAAAAATGTGCACAATTGTTTGGTAGATTCTGGGGCTTCAACGAATATTTTACCCAGATCAATATGTGCCAAGTTGAATGTTCAACCACAAAAATCCGCAGTGCGCATAGTTTAGCTTGATCGATCTCAAGTCGAAGTGATTGGTGAACTTAATCAAGTGACCATAAGATTGTCGTCTAACCCGAAGGTATCTCAGGTTATTGACATTCTAGTAGCTGATATCCCAGAATTCTATGGCTTAATTCTTAGCAGGGATTGGTCCGAAAAACTCCATGGATACTTCTCAACCAACTGGTCACACATGTGGTCACCCTACAATGGTAAACCGAATCAAATAAAGGTTGAACGAGAGTTACACGAGAAGTACATAGTAACGGAATTGGAAGGAGAAAATGAAGCAATAGCATATAACAACAACATCACAGGCAATTACTCGGTAGATTCTTTCCTCGGCAATTTCAATGCTCATACATCACCTTACTTAGAAAATTCAGTTTTGTCCCAAGTCGAAATTTTTTCCCAAACTGATAATTAAAGTGTGTTAATTTTGTAGATAAACCTATAAATACATCTTTGTTTTGGAAATTGTATTTTGATGGCTCTAAATCTAATAAAGGAGCAGGAGCAGGATTCGTTCTGATTAGTCCAGAAGGAAATAAGACCATGCTTACGTGCAGAATTGAATTCAATTTCACAAACAATACAGTGGAATATGAGGCCTTGGTGCAAGGCCTATACAAAGCAATCGGGTTGAACGTCAAGTATCTTCAAGTCTTCGGAGACTCTGAGATTGTCGTCAAACAGGTATGTAACACCATACATTGCCTATCAAGTCATTTGAAAGACTATCAATCTTTAGTACAATATCTGACTGAGCTTTTCATAGCATTCAATATTTCGTCAATCCCAAGACTCCAAAACGCGAGCGCAGACCTTTTAGCTAACGTAACCTCTAGAGTCATTCCCTCCGAAGATTTTAGTCCAGATAGATTCTCAATAGAATTAATCTTTAGACCGTCCATCCCTGACAACATTACAAACTGGAGAGTATTCAATGACGATCCTGATATTGTAAATTTCCTCACTTCTGAAGGATCCTACTTCCAATCAAATAATTGACGAAGACCATCACGATCAACAAATACAACAAGATAGCACTAATAATGCTATACCTAAATCGGTGGTTAAGTTGGAAGACTTATACGATTTGAAAAGTCGGTTTAAAAGGTCTACTAATTCTAAGCTCTACAGTTCAACTCTAAACTGCTTATTAGTAAACCTGGGAACCGATGATAAACGACAAAACGTTAATCTAGGCCACGGCCTAGCCCCTGAAGAAAAACTAGCATATATTCGTCTTTTGAGACAATACAAAAATGTTTTTGCATGGAATTACGATGAGCTGAAGACATATGACACTTCTATCATTCAACATACTATCCCTATGATTGACAACGAAAAACCTGTCCAACAAAAACTCAGAAAAATCCACCCCAATTTAGAAAACCAGATAAAAACTGACCTAAATAAGTTATTAAAAGCCAGAATAATTTTCCCCATCAAACATTCCAAATGGGTCTCCAATATGGTACCCGTTAGAAAGAAAAACGGAGATATTAGAATCTGCATCGATTTTC
>APFE030129664.1:39560-61000 GCA_000404065.3 Pinus taeda
ACCTAGCACATCACCATGTGGGTCACCAATCATTTTCGTGAGAAAGAAAGATGGCTCGTGGAGAATGTGCATTGATTATCGAGCACTAAATAAGATAACAATAAAAAATCGTTATCCCCTTCCTCGCATAGATGATCTTTTAGATCAATTGAAATAAGCTGTTTATTTCTCCAAGCTAAAATTGCACAGTGGATACCATCAGGTTAGAGTTGCAGAACAAGATGCATGGAAGACTGCTTTCAAAACAAAGAAGGGATTGTATGAGTGGCTGGTTATGCCTTTTGGCTTAACTAATGCTTCTGCTACTTTCATGAGATTAATGAATGATGTACTCAGACCTTTTCTTGATGATTTTGTTATTGTGTATCTGGATGGCATTATGAAATTTAGCAAAACGTGGGAAGGAACACTTAAATCATGTTAAGCAGACACTAGATGTTTTGAAAAGAGAAAAACTTTATGTTAAACTCTCAAAATGTGAATTTGGAAAAACATCTCTAAATTATTTGGGTCATATAGTAGGGGGTTGGTGAATTGAAGATAGATCCCTCTAAGGTGGAAGTCATTATAAACTAGCCTAAACCCAAATCTGCTACAAAAGTTAGAAGCTTCTTAGGAGCAGCACAATATTGGAGGAAGTTCATTTCTAACTTTTCCTCAATTGGAGCTCCCTTACATGCTTTAACAGGATTGAACAAGGTGTTTCAGTGGGGAGGCAAATAGCAGAAAGCCTTTGACACCTTGAAAGAAAAGATTAGTACAACACCTGTACTAGCACTGCCTGATCTTCAAAAACCATTTGAGATCCAAACGGATGCCAGTGACTATGACATGGGAGTAGTGTTGACACAACACGGTAAACCCATATGTTATCATTCTAAGACATGTAATTCTGCAGTAGTTAATTGTCCTACATATGATAAAGAATTGTATCCTACATATGATAAAGAATTGTATGCATTAGTACAGAGTGTGAAAAAGTGGAAACATTACTTAATGGGAAAAGAGACAATAATACATACTGATCATTAACCCCTTCAATATCTACACTCCCAAACTATGTTGCAGCAATCAAGACACTATAGATGGATGGATTTTCTACAACAGTTTCATTTAGTCATCAGATATAAAAAGGGCATACACAATAAAGTTGCATATATGTTATCTAGACCCATTATAAATGCATCTACTATACGTAAGCATAATTTTGTGTTTACATAAGAGTTACATTGAACAATATGCTTAAGATATAGACTTTAAAGATGTATATGCAACTTTAAGTCAAGGCAAACAAGTAGAAGAATTGGATTATCATGTAAAGGACCAACTCTTATACCATTGTGGGAAGTTATGCATTCCACAAATTGAAAGAGTAAAGATAATTCGAGAAGCACACACTTCTCCAATATCAGGTCACTTTGGGGTAAGTAAAACAGTTGCACAGCTGCAAAGATTTTGTTATTGGCCAAAAATGAATGAGACAGTTTCTAGATATGTAAGAGGGTGTAATATGTGTGCTAGAAACGAGCCCAGCAATAGAAAACTATGCTTGTACACTCCATTACCAGTTCCTTCTCACCCTTGGGAAAGTGTTTCCATGGATTTTGTTGGAGGACTGCCTAAATCTAGGAAAGGTCATGATTATCTATATGTTGTTGTGGATAGGTTCAACAAAATGTGTATTTTGATACCTTGTAATGAACAGATTACAGCTGAACAAACTGCACAATTGTTTTCTGAACATGTATGGATTCATTATGGATTACCCACTTCCATTGTATCTGATCGAGACACTCGATTTGTGGGGAAGTTTTGGTCAAGTCTGTGGGAACTGATGGACACCAAACTGAAGAAAAGCATAGCTTTTCATCCACAAACTGATGGCCAGACAGAAGCAGTTAACAGGACAGTGATCCAGTTACTCAGAGGATATTGCAGCAAGCATCCTAAGCTTTGGGATGAAAATTTTGTTATGTGCAGCATGCTTACAACAAAGCAAAACATTCTTCTACACAGAGATCTCCTTTTGAGACCTATTTTGGTTTCACACCAAGGTCTCCTTTGGATTTTGTCTTTTGGTAAAGACACCACAGTTGAGGGACACAGTGATGTGGACAGGGCAACTAGGTTCATTGAACAAATCCAAGAGATCCACCAGGCATTACAGGAACAGCTAGAAAAGAGCCAAGCCAAATAAAAGGCAAGGCATGACAAGCATTGGATGGAGCATAGTTTCCAAGTTGGTGACCAAGTCTGGTTGTATATCAACAAGGACAAGATGCAAGGTGAAGGTAGAAAGCTAAAGCCTATCAGATATGGACCCTTCAAGATACTTGAGAAGATTGGTGAGAATTCTTTTTGCCTTGATCTACCAGCTTACATGCACATCTACTTAGTCGTAAATGCAGATTGCTTGAGATTGTTTGAACCCTCACTAATTGAGGATCCCGAAGACCAAAGTCGATTGCCTTCTATTGATGACTTGTTACCTGAATATATTAATGAATTACAGGAAGACATAGTTCTGGACAGGAAGGTGAGGACAATGCGCAAAGGAGATGTTGAGTACCTTAGAGTAGGGCTCAAGGGTTCAAAGCCAAGCAGTGCAAAGTGGATAGAGATTGGACAAGTGAGACAATTGTACCCTCACTTAATCGATACTTGAAAACCAACTTTTGGTGGTCCAAAAGCTTTTTCAATGGTAAGGCCATGATTCGAATTGGATCCATGAAAAATTATCAAGTGCCATGACTATATCAAATCGGGATAGACTTCAAATTTATGAACAAAGAGCTATCAGGAAGACCTATAGACAATGGCAATTTGCATTCACCAAGGAATGACGAGGACCTTCGTCAAAGCGTGCTGACCAAGGCCCATGGAGACCGTGCAGGAAGCAAAATTGGTAGTTAGGAAGCTCGGATCAAGAAACGAAGGCCATTTCTGATGCGCGATGCAAACCCCTCGAGAAGGAAAGGCCCTGAGCGCTCGGTCGCATGGGAAGCCAGGAAACTGTAGGAAAAGCGTGAAGGCGAAAGGCGAGTCCCATGCTCCAAAACCAGTGGTATATCGGAGGCACATTGGGGCGGTAAATGGATTTGGTAGAAAACGAGCGATTCCATTCATCGCACGATGCATGTCCGGCAGATGAGAGAGAAAACTACCTCTCATCACACGCTAATGGTCGAGCAAGTCAACCACGCGAAATGAGCGAACACTGTAGGATCTAGGCACTCCAGATCTGACGGCAGAGATTATGCCTGATGGAGAAACCGGATTTGACAGGGGAATTAAGCCGTGGCATATAAAAGTCTAAAGTACGATTTGACCACCAAGTTGGCGGATGAATCATTCCACAGTGTAACTGAAATATCGAACCGTTGAGGAAGAGCTGGCGTAGTTTGTGAGAGGACAAGTGGCGACCTCCCTGTGAGACGTTGGCAATGACGCGGGGTCAGGCAACTCCAAGCAAACAGCAGCAGGTGATCCGAAGGGGTGGAAGAGGAAGTGAACAGTCAAGGATAGATTGGCTTTAAGCCATGAATAAATAGACAAAACATAACAGAACAAAGGACGATAAGGAAGAACCAGAGAAGAAAAACAGTGACAGAAAAGGTGAAAGAGACAGTGAAGCAAGAAGTAGAGAACAGAGAGCTGAGTTGACCTAAGGCAGCATTGGGCAGACAAAACCAGGCTTGAGAGGTTCAAGCCACCCCTGTGAGGATATCTATCGGGAATTAAGCACCATTGGACTCATCCCACTAAAGACTGGAGAGGTCGAGACTTGGTAAGGAAAGAGCATGTGCACTCTAGTGGCTTGGGGAATCCAAGAACCACCCTACTAAGCATCCTCTGTTTCAGGAGTCTCAAGTTGAGCTCCTCATTGTAAATCTTTGCTTTAAAGACACAATAAAAGAAGGCCACCATTGAAAGTTGGACCGGAGACGTAGCCCTGGAGAATAGGGTGAACTCCTTATTAATGTGTTGTGTTCTTGTCTTTGCTTACTGTGTTTCCCTTACTATTTTCCATTTTCCATTGTCTTTGTATTTCACAATCTGATCGATCTGTTGCCTAAAATAACATAGACACACACCATCACATGAGTCTATAATACCTTCATTCATTATTTATTTAACTAAGATCACTCACGAGTGAATTTCAAATCAAGGATGAAGTCTATGTTGGACCACTATGTGCAGTAGAAACTACCATGGGGGGGGGAATCGTAGGATGAGGGTGATATCATTGAAAATTTAATTTAGAATCCACCCCCAGTAGTTTTCCATTAGAAGACCTAGTGAAAGAAACCCAAGACAATCCCTTAGCTAATTTCTGTGTGGCCGACCCGACCTCTCTCCGTGTTAAGAACATAGAGTTCAGCCCAGAAAGAACCTTGAAAATCAACTCATCCCTATCCACCTCCCAGGAGAAGGAACTGTGTAGCTTATTGAGAAACCATTTAGATGCCTTCGCCTAGAGCTATAAGGAGATGAAGGGAGTTCACCCTTCAGTTTGTACTCATCACATTTACATTAAGGAAGATTACAAACCAGTTAGGCAGCCTCAAAGGACGATGAATCCAACCCTTAAAGACATTGTCAAGGAAGAATTGCAAAAGTTACTGGATGTAGGATTCATCTACCCCATCTCTGATAGTGAATGGGTCTCTCCTTTGGTGCTAGTGCCAAAGAAAAATGGTAAGTGGAGAATCTGTGTCGATTATCGGGAACTAAACAAGGCCACCAAAAAGGACCATTTTCCTTTACCTTTCATAGATCAAGTGTTATATGGTTTGGCGGGAAAAAAGTTTTTATCATTCCTAGATGGGTTCAACGGTTACAATCAGATCCAAATTAGCCCAGAAGACCAAGATAAGACCACTTTCACTTGTCCTTCGGGTACCTTTGTGTATCGGGTCCTTCCTTTTGGTTTGTGCAATGCTCCTACCACTTTCCAGAGAGCAGTATTGAGTATATTTTCTAAATTGGTTCATGATGCAGTGGAAATATATATGGATGATTTTACTCGTTACGGTTCTAACTTCCAAGAAGCTTTATCTAATCTAGGAAAAGTTTTGGACAAATGTATTGAAATGAACCTATCCCTCAGTTTGGAAAAATGTGAATTCTTGATGACTGAAGGAACTGTGCTAGGTCATGCAATATCTCAACAAGGATTGCAGGTGGACCCCAACAAAATTTCCATCATCCAAAGGGTCCCACCCCCTCAAAAGGTGAGAGATGTTTGAAGTTTCCTAGGTTTGGCGGGATGTTACAGAAGATTCATTAAATATTTCTGTATGTTAGCCCCTCCATTGTTTGGTCTTTTGGGAAAACATGTCGAGTTCATATGGATTGAAAACTGTCAATAAGCCCTAGATACCTTGAAAAGCAAACTTGTGACTGCCCCAATTTTGAGAGGCCCAAACTGGGCCCTACCTTTCCACATTCACAGACATGCCTCGAACAAAGCAATAGGAGCAACCTTAGGGCAAGTTGATGAAAAGTTACCTTATGCCATATACTTTATAAGTAAAAATTTGTCAAAGGCAAAGTTAAACTACATAGTATCCGAGAAGGAACTTCTAGCTGTCGTACATTCCTTAAATAAATTCAGACTTTACATCACAGGCTATCTAACCTTTGTACACACTGATCATGCTGCAACTAGGTATTTAATGAACAAACTAGATGTAAATGATCACATTATTAGGTGGTTGCTTTTATTGCAATAGTTTGATTTAACCATTATTGATAAGCCTGGTAAAGAGAATGTTGTTGCTGACTTTTTGTCTAGAGTAAATTTGCCTGCAGGTGAGGAAGGAATGGTGGATGATCACATGCCCGATGAACACCTATTTGCTATCTCAGTACTCTCTACATGGTTTGTTGATATAGCAAATTAATTGGTTTCAGCACAACTCCCACAACACCTGTCCTCAAAAGAGAAGAGAAAGATCGTGAGAAAAAGCGCCCCTTTCACCTGGATTGGGAGAAATCTCTTCAAACTTGGCCTGGATCAGATCTTGAGGAGATGTGTCAGGGAGAGGAAATTTTTGACATTCTCCTGACCTGTCATGACGGTCCTTGTGGAGGCCATTTTGCAGCAAAGAGGACTGCTTTCAAAATTCTGCAAGCAGGTTACTATTGGCCAACTCTTCATCAAGATGTGAAGAGATATATCAGCTAATGTGATCGGTGCCAAAGGATGGGGAAACCTACTCCAAAGGATGAGATGCCCAATCAACCCTCCTTCAAAACAGAAACAGTACATCATTGTGTGCACTGATTATCTGACAAAATGGGCAGAGACAAAGGCAATCAAGGCAACAACAGAAGAAAAAGTAGTTGATTTTTTAAGAGAGAACATATTCTATAAGTTCGGTTATCCAAAAGAACTGGTTATAGATCAAGGCAATCAGTTCACTTCCAATTTGATTGAAGACCTGCTCACACATCATAAAATCAAGCACAGGACTTCCACCCCTTACCATCCACAAGCCAATGGACAGGTGGAAGTCACTAACAAAGCTTTGGAAGTAATTTTTACCAAGGTAGTGAGTAGTAGCAGAAAAGATTGGGTAGACCGATTGGTTGAGGCCACCTGGGCCTACAACACCACATGGAAGACCACCACAGGGTTCACACCTTATGAACTGGTCTATGGGAAGAAGGCTTTGTTGTTAATAGAATTTGAATACAATACACTAAGGATGGCAGCTCAACTGGACCTAGACCTCAGCCATGCACAAAGGGAAAGGTTACTCCAGCTCAATGGATTGGATGAACAAAGATTGCAAACCCTTCTTCACACAGAGGTAATCCAGCTTCAGAGGAAGATATGGCATGACAAAAATATCAAGTAGAAGAAATTCCAAGAAGGCGATTGGGCACTGCTCTATGACTCAAGGTATAAAGATTTCAAGGGCAAGCTGAGGACAAGATGGCTGGGACCCTACACTGTAGAAAAATGCAATGACAATGGTTCAGTTCTGATCAGAACCACTGATGAGGAAGCCATCCCCATGCTTGTCAATGGGCATAGGTTAAAAATTTACAAGAAGCCCCTCTCCAAGCGAGAATTCATAGAAGATCTGAATAAAACAGTGTTGGTAGTAGAGCAAGTCTCAACCTCCACTGCATCCACTCACTGAAAAAAAGAAGAGAAAAATAATAAGGGCTCAAGTGAAAACCTCTATGAGGCGCCTGAGTCCCATCATTGGATTGAAACCCTCTTTTGAGGTGGCCAGTGATGACAAAAACAAAAAAAGAGAGAGAATAAGATCCCTGGGTGAAAACCTTCCTTCGAGGTGCCCATGGCAGGAAAATAGGGTGAAAACCTCTTGGAGGCGCCCTAGTTGTCTTTTAAAAAAAAAGAAAAAATAGAGAAAAAGGAAGAAGAAATTGACTTTTAAAATGCATTGCAAGTTACAGATGGACCACAGGAAGCAAGGGGACATTCCACAAAGCCTACTACACATCCTCTATACTCTTCTCCATCATTTCTCAGTTTTTTCCACCTCTTTGTGTTTTTTCTGAAGACTATGCATCCTATAGGAAGCCTTGTGTGTTCTACAGGAGGCTCCTGTAGAAATCACAAAGAGCTTGAAAGGAAGTTTACAAAATAGTTGAAGAGATGGGAATTTTCATAGAGATCCTATAAGCCATCCTACAGCTATCCACCATCCTAACCCTCCATCCCACACTTGCACCACCACATTTCCATTGATTTCTTTCCTTCCTACAGAAAAAACATAGAAACCAGTTTTTAAGAGATAAAGAAAATAAAAAGAACACCTTAGCAACTCACCTGCATCACCTTAGCAACTCACCTGCATCTTACCAAATCCCTCTCCATTACTATTAGAATCCTTAGTAGCATCCTCACAGCTCCCAGCACAAGCACCAGCTTAAAATTTTAGAGGGAGAAGTAGCTACAAGAGCTCTTGTAGGATTTCTTGTAGCAGTTGATCCCCTTAAAATCAAGCTCCAACAGCAAAAGAGGTGCAGCCACAGGAATGTAGAGGATGGCCGAAGTAGAATTCAGCTAAAAGGAACCTGTACAAAGCAACCAAGCACATATCAATAAGCAAAAAGCATATAGCCGAAGGGATACATGCATGCAGCACTAGAATCCGAGCATGCAACAACAACAGAACCTAGCAGCATTGTAGCAAGAGCATTCGACCTGCAGGTAAGTGTCTAACCCTCTCCTCTATTTGCATCTGTATAATTCAAAAACTGCATGAACAAATGGAATGGTTGGGATTAAACCGAAAAGGTGGCTAGTAACTAGCCACCCTCATCCAGTTCAACTACGCTCATCTGGAGATCACACCACACGTGTGTCTAGTCAACTCACGAAAAATCCAAAAACATAGGTAGTGGCGGATGTTTGAACTCCAACGCAAATGATCGGAGGTGATTGCAGGCAGAAGGCATGAAGACTCACGATGACACTGCAATGGGGACCAACGGTCCAAATAATGGAAACGTACCCTTTTCGCCACCTCACATCATCACCGGAAATATCTCGAGTGAACATAAGTACTCCTCCTCAAACTTATTCACCACCTGTGTTTCCATTTTATCATCGTCCTCGCGGCTGCAACAAGCTCCATACTACCTCCAGAGCCTTGAAACCATCACTCTATGTCGTTTTCAGAAATCTTCCTCTTATCAGGTTCTACAGGAGCATTATTGGGTTCTACAAAAGCAGTAACAGTTCTACAGGAGAAACTCTAGCCATTTCTACAGGAGGGCCAGTAAGCAGTTTTACAAAAGAGAACATGAGGTTTTCCTTCAAATTCGAACTTGGAGAGGTAGGCTCAGTACAAACCCACTTTGCATATTCATATATACAAGGAGTGATGTAATTTTAAGGAAGGATTAAGCCTGAAAAAGGGGAGGAATTGCATTCAAAAATCTGCCTATTTCTTGAAAAACACAATATTTATTTATTTATTTATTTTTATTTTTGTTTCCTGTTTCTACAAAAGAAGTGTTGTCCCCTTCTCCACCTTGGGTACTCACATATACAAGGAATGATGCAAATTTAGGGAATAATTAAGCCTAAAGAGAAGAGAAAATTAAAAAAGGTTGCCTGTTTCTTAAAGAAAAACATAGTTTTTTCTCTGTTTCCTGTATTTTTTTTTTTAAATTGTTGTCTCCTTCTCCACCTAAGGTATTCCAAAAGATTATAAACATAATGACAGGGCGATTCATGAGGAAGGAACCCCTAAATTCAGTCAGGCTCCATGAACATCCTGAGGTAGTAGCCATTTTTACCAGAGCCAAATGGATGCCATTTTTCGAAAATCTTCGAGGGTATGATGAGGAAGTGACTCAAGAGTTTGCCCCTTCCTTGGTACCCCACTCAAAGACCCATGCCACTGCTACTTTCAGGGACCTCACCATGGAAATCACTCCAGAGTTTATCAGTAGGGTTACCAGTCTTCCACTTGGACTACCTTGGAGCAAAGAAGAAAAGCCACTAGGTCAAGTTTCCAAGAAAACCTTCTTCCAACTAAATGAGAATCCTATAGAGGACAAAAATGGCATCAGGAGAACAAGCTACCTTACCCTTGGGATGAGGTAAGTTACCAAATTATCAAGTACATTTCCTGTGAAGGGAGATATAACATAGTTTATGGTTACCATTTCAGACTTTTGCATGAGCTGAGATATGGCATGGATATTCCCACACCCCAAAAAATTAGTATTCCCTATTTACTCCTATAGTCCCTTATAGATTCCAACATCAAATTGAAGGTAGGAGGTCCAGACCAATTGGCAAACCATGGACTAATTAAACTACTGGTGGAAGAAGCCCTCCACACCTTCACAATCCCCATAGCCTGGGAGATTTTCAGAAATATGACAAGAGAGGATGATACAAAAACCCTCACATATGACCTCAATCCTTTTGAAAGTGAGGGGGGAAGGCCAAAAAGGGGAAGATGAGGAGGAAACCGAAACAGAGGAAGAAAAGACCAAAACAGAGAAGGCAAAACCTGAAGAAGGGAAAGACCAAAGCAGAGAAGAAGGAACCTAGGATAGAAGAGAAAAAGACTAAATCAGAGAAGAAATAGACTAAATCAGAGAAGAAGAATACTAAAGTGGAGAAGACAGAAACTAAACAAGACGAGAAGGAAATCCAAACAGAGCTAGAGGAAACAAACCAGCAGAGGCATAAAAGACAAAAGAAGAAGAAAAAGTGGGCAAAGAAGACAGAAGTGTCTCTTGAGACACTAGAAAGGGAGCAACAGTTGTTCTTGATGCACTTAGCACCCCAGTGAAGCCCAAACAAAGAGAAAAAGGCAACCATCAATGTATTTCAGGGCTCAAAAAAGTACAAGAATAAAAACAGGGAAGCCACAACCACCCTCAAAAGAGCCTATCATCATTGAAGATTCCCCTACTGTCAAAGGGGAAGAATCACCTTCCAAAACCCCCATCACTTATGAAAGAGGAAACCCTAGATCTTCCACTTGGAAGGAGAGAATAAAACTACAGGACTCAAAAACAGTCCTACAGGAGGCGCAGACTGCTCTACAGGAGACCCTAACAAAGCTACATGAGACTGAGAAACTTGAGAAAAGGGAAAAAGAGCAGACCAAAGGGAAGGATGAGGCAGCAGAGATACCAGAACCTGACCCCCAGCCTAGTTTAGGCTCTTATTACAACCTTCTTGAAGGAGGAAAAATTACTCCACAGAAATTCACACTCCCACTTTTCTTTGAACTGGAAAAAGAAAGGGTAAGGAGCTATAGATGGATGCAGATCGCCAAGTCCAAAGGGGTGGAGGACATTGGACACATGGAGAACAAGTTGAGAGATATGGGTCAGTATTGAGCACTATAAGACATACAGAAGCAATTAGAAGATCTCACTTGGAAGCGGAAAATGAAATGTTAAGGAAACAACAGCAAGAAAGGGAACCACAACTAACATGCATGGCCAGCTAGGCTATGGAGGCACTACAGTGCAGACAACCAACCAAATCATATTGAGTATACCTCAAAGACCAGTGGCTACAGTTCCAGATCAAGACTCTGGCACAGAGAGGCACCATGCCTTTTTAGGATTATAGACAGTTCATGGACCTATGTTACCACAGTTCAACAGAAGACAAGGAAAAATTGGCAAAGTTTTATTTACATAACATGGCCCTCACTAATATGAACCTATGGGACCCCAATGCTAGGTTAGGGGACTTGCAGTTGATGGCCATGGCATCACGAATGAGTCATGAGGAGAAAAGGGCCACAGAAATGAAGAAGTTGATGGAAAAAGAACAAAATGAGCCCCTGATGGTTAGAGCAAAACCATCAGACCCTATGGCTCTCATTAGCACACACCAGTTACTTGCAGCTGATCCTCAAAGGGCCCCTAAGTACATCACTTATCAGGCCCAGGCTATTGCACATTTTGAGGACATGGAAATATTGCTTGGAGATGACTGCATTCATGCCTGTATGAGAAGGTGGAACATATTGCCACACAGCCTACAGATCAGGGAGTATCACTCCCCAAATAGGATGAAAGAAGCATTGAGGATAGTGCCACTATACAAGAACTCTATGCAAAGTTTGAAGGCCAACTGGATTGACCTTAAATTGAGTCCTCCACTGCTGCTAGGACTGCTAGAGGGCACAAAAGAGGGAGAAGAAAAATAGCAATGGGAGGAGGTTGAAAGAAAGGCTAGATTCCATGATAGGGAAGAGGATCTCACATCAGAGGCATGGGATGTCAGGGAGGCCATTAGGGCCATCAAAGATGAAGAGATGGACTAGTTGCTTAGAGGATGAGCAACACATTCAGTAGGGGGTGATGATGAACCCCATAAATGGGTAATTTTATGGGCTCATTTTGCCTCCTAACTTAGCTTAATCCACCATTCTCATTAGTTTATTGCATGTTTTTTATTATATTTATGCTAATAGAGTGAATTGGGTTAGTCATTATGCCATGAAGTCTAATGTGTGCTTTATGAAGATTTTTGGTCAATTTTGAGACAAAGTCAAAGGTTTAATGAGCATTTGGCAGCCAATATTTTAGGAAACAAGGGAGAGGATTTGCAGGAGGGTGTCCCCCTCATTTATGACCCCCTACTTCAAATCCTCCTTCAGAAGGCTCGGAGCACAAGTAGCCACATCAATGCATCAAAAGGGCAACTGAGCAAGTGAAGAAGAATTGTTGTCTATCTCTAGTCTTGGGAGCCAAGCCTCCTTGATTTTAGGAGAGTTGTTGGCGCTCTAGTTGTATAAATAGGGGGGCTTAGGGACTTAGTAGGTTAGTTGGATGTTAGTCAAATTTTCACACTTTTGTTGCAACTCTTGCTCAGCTCATTTCGAGCTTACTTTTGTGAACAATTTTATGTGATGTGACTATTATTTTGATAATGGAGATGAAATATTTTTTGAGCTAGCATTGAGTTCCTCCAGGGGGATAAAGCTCTTGGGTTAGGGCCCAACCCAAGCTGCCCAGCACCTCTTGTTTTGTATTTATATGTTTTTTTGTAGTTCATGAATTAGTTGTTGTTAAATTGATTTCTTCCTCAGTAAAATAGGTTGCTTTTTGGTGATTTACATAAGATGTTTCCATTTTAATTGATGAAGTAGGTTAAATAGTGGTAAGGGAAAGATACAAAAAGGCCATCAATAGATCCGTGACCTCCTTTCCTCCCTTTGGGACCATGAACTGATCTCAAGGTCTGCTTGCTACCATAAAAACACAATTTTGCTTCTTCCATGCAATTTCTAGTGTTACAATTTGATTTAGAGGTTAATGTTTTGCTTCAGATCCATTTTGCCATACTCATGTCTATTTTTGTAATAAATCTCTTTCCATGCTTTCCTTCCCATATAGCACTGTTCAGCATTTTATTTTCCTAGATCAGAATTTAGGTCAACATGAGATATAGTTTTGTTTTTTGGTACAACTAGTTCTTTTCTTGTTCAGTTTCAGTGTTTGATTTACAGCTCTCTTGCAGTACATCTCTGCTGAAAATAATTCAATAAAGCAGCCATCACCATCTCTTTTGCTACCTGTTTCACAGGTCATTCACAACCCTTCACAAATATGCCCTAATTTCTGCACTTTTCTCATAAGCTTTCCTCTCGTCTCTTGAACAAATCCAATCGTCATTTTCTTTCCCAATCATCCTTGATGAACTTCAGACACCTTAACACATCCCTATAGTCTCCAGCTACCCTTTTTCACCTTTTTTTCCACCTTTAAAACCTATAAAATAGCCCTCGACACCCTCCTGTAGATCCCCTACAGCCTCTTGTAGAATTTCCTGTAAGTGACTTTTTGAAGTCTAATTACAGGGAAAGCCTCCAGAAGGTTGCCAGAGGCCTCTTAGGACCCCTCCACACCTTCCTACACCTCTGCAAATACCAAATTCTTCCTCCATCACCACCTAATCATTGCCACATCCACAAATGAATAAGTTACATGCACAACAATTTCACATAAAATACATAAAAATCCAAAAAAGACAATTTTTCCTCATTTCCTTCTAGAAATTGCTTGAATAGGTGTAGTTTACTTCCTCGGTAGGTAATGGCACTCCTTTCCTAGATTTTCACCTCTCTTCTTGCAAAAGTAGGGTTAGTCGGTAAATTAGGGTTTGCTATGTTTATTGCACATTTCAGTGTTCTTTCTCTTTCTGCAAGTAGAATAGCCTCTGTAGAGTTAGCTTTCTTTCATCACATTTAAAGATTCTTCTAGAATTCATAGAAGTTGGCTTGAGCTCCTAGTGATCTTGCACCAGCTGACCAAGCGACAGCCTGCAGTAGGAACTAGTACTTGTGCATACATCACCGTCGCTTCCAATTATGTTATGAACTACCGGGTTGATAAAAGTAAAGTAGGAAGCCCCAAGAGTTGCAGCATTATTGCTGCAATACTGGTGCCCACCAACTGGCCACCTTCTTCCATGGTTTCATTTTCCTAGTCGATGTGCGTTTCAGAAAATTCCTCAACGACTTGCAAAAACCTGTTAATTTCATCATCGTCTTCAAAAACTTTGCAGTATTTTACATTGTCAGGAAGAGACTGTCTATATTTCACCTGAACTTCATACGTCAATTTAGGAGGCAAAGGAGGAATATACGTGCTAGCAAACACAGCAAGGGAATCAGAAAGCTAATTCTTCATTCTCAGAATGTAAGAAATGTTGAAATTATTAAAAGAATCCTTGAGCCTCCATACCTCATCTCTGTATGCTTTCAGCCTTGGATTCTTTGCTTGGAAAGTTTTATTGACCTGTTGAATGATGAGGTCTGCAGCGCTCGAGCCCAAAATCAAAGCTTCGTACTCTACTATGTTATTTGTGACTTGAAAGGTTAATTTGAAAGATAAATGAATGTATTCTTGTGTTGGGGACATAAGGAATACACTTGCCCTTGCAGCTTCCTTAGAGAAAGCTCCATCAAAGAACATGTCCTCGATCTGTGGGCCTTCTTCCTCAGTGATCTGGAAAACTGGTTTTTTAAGTTGCGTGGAGGTCAACTGGGATTCTTCAATATGAAGAATACATGCTCCAAAATCAGTGTCAACAACATAGATGGGATGATTAGTGGGATTCCTTCCATCGCTGATGATATAAGCCAATTGAGCTTCTCTGTATAATCTCTTGCTCTCACCTCCGAAAATTGGAATAGTAGCATAGGACAGATCATTTTGTAATGAGCCACCTAATCTCTTAATTCAACCTCTGGAAAGTAACATGCCAAACTTGGCGGGTACATATACTACCACAATATCCATCATCATGCTTTTTATGGGTAGCTGAGACAAAGTGATGGCTAGGTCTTTGATTAATCCCAGACATTTCACTTTTCTAGAGTCAAAAGAAAACAGGTCATGATAAGGCTTGGTAATGTCAAGACCCAACTCATCCATGACAGCCTTGGGCATTAGATTATGGCTAGCTCCAGTGTCCAGAAGGTAGTTGTGAAGGATTTTATCATGAATAGTCAGAGAGACATAGAATGATGGGGAGTTGTCTTCACAATTTTCAATTAGTGGGTTGATAATAACAGCTTGCTTATCATCTTGCAGATTTACATAGTCAGTGGAGGCTTGGATGGCTTTAGGCTCAAGGGCCTCGAGGATGGATCTTTTGAAGGATTCATTCTTCACTAGTTCAATCAGAGGCATAGGTATTCTTAGCTTCTAAATTTCTGATTGAAAATTGAAAGGAGAAGGAGACTTGTCAAGACCTCTTACCTCATGAGCTGGAGCTTTGAGGATGATAAGATCAACTATTGGTCGCTTCTGCTTATTAGCTTGCTGTATTGCAGGGACAATAGCTCTTTGAACAGGGGTTTCCTTAGAATTATTCATCTTTGACCTCATATTATATCTTTGCTGATCTTCAGTTTGTAGAACAGCTTCACCATCCCATTCTTGGTTGATCTAGTCATTAAATAATGACTTTTCATAGGCAACTAAGGTCAAAAAGGAGGTAGTGCCTTTATCTTCCTGACAATGAATCTCATCATATTCTTCAAACTACTCTTCTTCTATGACTACATTCTGGAAAGGGTTCTTCACCCTTTGGTCTTCATTGGCATCTTTGCTTCTTTGCAAAATCTGCAACTGCTCATTAGTTCTTCTATATGGATTTGGATTTGGATTTCTAGGAGAAAAGGTGTTAGGAACTCTCCCTTTCCTAGGGTGTTGCTCAAACTTTAATTTGGAGATTTCAGAGGCTAATGACTCTATCATTTTGGTCATTTTATCTATCTTGGGATCTAAAGAAGATGAAGACTCGCTCCTCTGTCTTCTTCTATCAACATTTCCCTTAAGCTTCTCTGCAGCCATGATGTTTGATTCCACTTCCAATGCTGCATCTTGCATTTCAGCCAAAGTAGCACGTCGCCTCTCCCTCAACAATAGGCAGAAATCATTTTCAAAAGCACTGGCATAGGTGAGTTTAGAAGAGGTAGCGGTGGGTTTTACTTCAGCTAGTATCTTGTTGTACATACGGTTAAACCTCTTATTAAAATCAAACATCAACTCACCATTTTCCCTCTTTAAGTTCCCGAACTCAATGTGGTAGTAGAAGGGATCCTTCTTGTCACCCCAATGCTTTAGGAATGCATCATCTAAAGCCTCAATATCCATTATAGATCTTGGGGTTAGTTCTTTGAACCATTTTCTAGCCTCTCCATCTAGGCTTTAGACAAAGACTCTCATCCACACATCATCTTCAGTGATGTCCAGGTTATCAACATAGCTATAGAATGACTCAAGACGTTCTTCAGTTGTAACACCTTTAGTCCTAGTGAACTTAGGACTATATTTATGATATTCTCTATTAAGCATGGCATTCAAAGGAGTGGGCAGCATTAGAGGTCCATACCTAGCAGCTATGATTCTTTCCATTTTGGTGGGTGGTTGTGGACCTACCATAGCTGTGGTGGCTATAAGAGTACTGACAGTCTGAATGATAAAGGGCTAAGGAGTGACTAACAAGACTAAAGGAGTATGATGGATAGGAGTTGAGGTTTCTTTTGGGCTTACAACACAGGAGAAACTAAAGAGTAAGGAGCTTTATGAATTTCTGAGATATTTTCTTCACTGCTAGTATTAGATGATATACTCTCAACATGTGTTTGTTCTATTGCGGGATTTTCTTGAAGAGATATAGAATATTGTTTAGGTTTACCTAAACTGGATGCTCCTTTCTGAAAAGCCTTTCTTTCTTTGATGATTTTTCCAGGGTCGGATACTGGATCAACTTGTGATTTCTAAGGATTTATTCAAGTATGCCTCACAAACTGAGCCAAAACTATGAAGTGGAGTCGCCAAGAGGTTTGGCCTATAGTAGAGTCACTAGATAGATGATTACAACCAAAAAAGTGCCCAGACTTTATTTATCATCAAAGCTAGATCTGTGTCATTTCCCAGGGAAGTTGAGATTCAATTTCCTCTCCCTGATAGTGGCACAATTATGTTATCACTCCAGGAAACTCTCCTAGGTTGCAGCTTGAAGATGCCTGGTAACATATAATCTTCAATATTGTTCTCTTAACTACTAGAATGAATGATGGTTTGGATCAAGTCAAATAACCATTTCATCTTATCTCTGGATTGATAAACTAGTTCTGCAAGTTTCATTTACTTCCTATAGTTGGCCATTCATATATGTTTATGTATGCAATCTGCTGGTACAGTCAGTATTCTCCATCTATCCATTGAATCTATAAACTGTTGAGCATTAGTAGTCTAAAGCCTTGTATTGTTGAGGGTGTTCATGTATGTCTTGAGTGAGAATAGAGTTGAAATGGTTATCTGACTTGATCCAAACCATCATTCATTCCAATAGTTCAAAGAACAATATTGAAGATTATATGTTAAAAGGCATCTCCGAGCTGCAACCTAGGAGAGTTTCCTAGAGTGATAACATAATTGGTGTCGTTGCTAGGGATACTCCATGATGTTTGTTTTGATGAGCTGTGTTGCACTATGGCCATTTTTATTCCCTTTCCAGCCTTCTGTCTCTGTCTTGAAATGGCTATTCAGGCCTCCGTTTTCCCTTTAAAATGTCTAATAATGAGCATTTTCTGTTTTACACAGAAAACACTGCAATACTGTAAAATCCCGCCAATATATGTTCCTTTCGGACTTCAAAATTCCTTAAACATGCATATATATCTATCGGGTCTACCCTTTGGGTCACTGTCGCCTATCGCAAGTGGCCTGGCCCTGTGTTTCCCTTTATATTGTGAAATACTTAAAAACACAGGAAATACACTAAAATATGGCTTCCTCCGGACTTCAAATTTTATAGATTTCATTCCCGAACCCTTTCGGGTCCGATACTCATCGCAATCGACATTGCCAAGCTTCCCTTTGTATTTCGTTATATAACGAAAAATACACAAAATGTATTAAAAATGGCTTTGGCGCGGACCTCAAATATTATATAATATTATGTATATAATCGTCGAGTTTGGTTATCGCATTACGCATATGAATGTATAATGGCCCCGCCCCTTGGTGCTACTCCGCTGCGATATAGCGATGCGATCTGATCGCAATCACATATCGCAAAACCATAGGTCTTTCATATAGCACGGCATATGTCCCTACCGATTGTGATTCACCGATATCGGAGGTTGCGATATCACATCGGCTCGGTTCTATCCTGCGTCCACCTTTAATCCACCATCTTGCCTCCGCCGCTTGTGACACACCGATCATCGAAGATTGCTGATCGAGGGTGTCTTGTGCCCAGTCTTAAGTCCTTCTCTCTATAGCGCCGATTGCGATTCGCCACTTATATCTGGGCCATTGATCGGCCAGATCTAATGGCAGTTGTGCGTTGCTAGGTTCATGCCTACAATACTCTATTTTTTCGTTGTTTTGGAGTGTTTTAGCCTCCCGATAGTGTTTTTCTGCCCTTCCAAGGGCTTTCGGCATGTGATGGTTTCGCTCTTTGGGTGATCTTAAGAAGATTTTGAAGACTTCAAGAGCATTTTGGATGCACTTTGGGCCACATCCCGATAAGGCTAACAAGTGCCACAGTCGAAGCCGCTCCACAAGAACCAACCTCGACTATGAAGCCAATGGAGGAAGATGGACCAAGGAAAGAGAGGCCCGAGGCTGAAGAAACCGTGTGACCGACAGAAGGAGAAACTATGGACATAATAGATGGGGTTGACATGTTGATACAGGGGTCTACTTTCATTAATGTCATGCTGGAGATAACAGTGACAACACCATTTGCTCAAGAAATGTTGGATACAGGCGATGGTGTCACACAAGAACCACCACCAACCAGTTTGGCTCCGGGAATTGAGGAGGAATTAAATCCTGAGGTTGACATTGTCCCATAAGAACCAGTGTCAACCATGGGACAAAAGACTACGCGGGAGGAAGTCTCAGCTCAGAGTAGAGCTATTGAAGATAAAGGAAAAGAGCTCGAGGTCACAGCCGGGGCTGGAATAAACTTGGCAGAAAACATTTTTCAATTTTCTTTTTGTTCATCCATTTTGAGAGGAGCGAGGGTGTCTCGCTCTTCCTGACGAACAGAGGAGGAGATTGTTGCTCCTCCTATTCTAAAGTTTGATGGGTCGATTAAGGGTTCAGTTTCCGCCAGTTTGTTAGTTACAGAATCCCAGCAAGAGCATTTCGAAGGAAAGAGGGAGGAAGAACACACCGCAGAGCCACAAGAACAACAATTGGGTGATGTAGGCATTGTTCGGGCAATAGGTGCCTCGAAACCCAGAAGAGAACAAGAAGTGTGTGCTTCTAAAATAGGGGAACCAGGAATAGAGACTCTGGTTGAAATGCCAATGGATATTCCTCCAGTCGGTCTACCACTCGCTGAAACGACTCCAAGACCGGTCGAGGTAATTGTCAAGAAGGAAGCAGTTGCTCCTGAGGAAGAGGGAACAAACATGATGGTCCCTACAAACGAACCTGTGGATACTCCCTCGAGTAATCTACCGCCTGATGAACCAGTGACAAGACCGATCAAGGTGGTTGTCAAGTAAGAAACAATCAAGGAGGGACCAAGGGATGAGAACCCAACAATAGGCCCAGTAAATATTCCCCTGAGTGATCCACCTTCTGTTGGATAGGCTGTAGGGCCAGATGAGGAGGTTGTGAAGCAGGAGCGGATAGAGTTGTGCGAGAAACGAAGGCCACCCATTAGAAAGAAATACCAACTGCAATTCAAGGATACGATGCGGCTGAAAAAAAGGGTTCGGAGGCTGAGAAGGCAGGTACACTGGCTAAAGAAACATGTGAGGAATTATAGACGGTGGGCTAAGAAGCCCAAAGTCATGATGGCCAAAGCATAAACGTAGGTGGACAATGTGGCGACAACTTTTGTTGCCATTCAACGAACCCTATCGAGCAATTGTTCGACGGCTGTGAGTTCTCCTTAACAGTTGAAATTCAAACCTAGAAATCCACCACGGCCCGATATTAGAATGAAGTGAAGAGAGCCCAAGAATAGGCATCCAAGGCTATCTTCGAATATGTAGAGCGTGTGGACATATTGCGATTGAGGCATGCAAAGCAGCAACTCAATGTGGAACGATTGGAGGCACAAGTGACAGAATTGAAGACTGACAAAGAACAAATGTTTAGCCTGGCACAAGAGGTAATGGCATGTCACCCTCCTGCTTCTAGCTATGCTCTGTTCTTGCATGAGAAATTTCTTTTCTTCTATTTGGAGAGCATTAAGAAGGAAATCAGTCATGAGATCTAGGATAGGGTATAGTTCCTTCGGATATTGAGGGCCCATGATTTAGCAATTCAACATTTCATGTGTGAGTTTTATCTACATGGATATCTCCTGCATGCTGACAGAGAATTTAATCTGGTTCCATATGTGGGGGACATTCATTTAAGGGCTTTCACCTCCTACACTCTCAATCAGATGAGTTGGCAGAAGGCTTCCAATACATTTGAGTCAAATTAGACCATGAAGCCTCTCATGATGAGAGGAGAGCATGAGTGGTCAATGACTATGTACAATAAGCACAACACCTTTTCAGAGATTGAGGGGAACAAAGAACATATGTTGAGGACACAAAGGTGGTGCATTGATCTTTGTGTCAAACAAATAGTCACGTTTCAGGATGAGGCCCTCGACAGTTGCTAGAGAAGGTGGATGATGTCACCTACATCTGTCTGAAACAAGGAACCGTTTGGGGCACCAAATTTTGCACGGGCACTAAGTAGGGTTCCAAGATACGTGGCATGCATCCAAACATGCGGGGTCCAGTGGATGGGAATTCGGTTCAGGTTCCCTGTCATTTGGTTGCCAGCGAAGCACTCTACCCAACACATAATGTACAAGATGATTGGTGGAAGGAAGTTCTTCTTTCAAAGGGGTACAAGGTTCCAGGAACAGATATGGCAGTGGAATATGATCTCACCCAGCTCCATGAGGACCACAGCCGATTTAACTCGGACCTGCAGAGGCGGCAAGCTGCATGAGGGCATGCAGAAGGCTAGTTGGGGGGAGACGTTGGACACCAAATCTGCTTAACTTTTCCTTACATTTCCACCCATCCTTTTATCCTTTTTGCACTCATTAACATGCATTTATTATGATAAACCTATGAGGTAAACCCCTTTCTCTGTATTTTGGAATATTTAATTAATGAAGTAAAGTCACGAGGGTTTTACCAATGCGAACCACTAAAACTTGTTATGTCCATAGATTCCGAGGAATAGATGTTGATCGCACAACATGTAGCAGTAGTTCCACGATTCACAACAGCTGTTCAGCAATGCTGAAACAACATAACCATGATCCAGATTTAAACAGGAACGCAATAAAATACAGAGATAACCATATACACAAAGATGCAGCGGAAATAATACTTCATTTCATTAATGGAAAATACTGAAATATGCTTACAACCGGAAATAGAAATAAACCAGCTAGGGCGATGGTAGCT
>APFE030129664.1:83792-95286 GCA_000404065.3 Pinus taeda
GATGCCAATACCTACATAGATTTAAAAAAAAAAACACTAGGAGGACAAGACATGCACCCAACTTCTACTAATATTCCAACCATCATTGCTATTCAAATTATTGGGTATTTTTTCAATTTCTAGGGCCTCCCTCAATTTACGATGATGGAAATGACTAACCTTATCAATGACTTGGGCCTCCTCAATGCGTATGTGATGCTTAGATTTATCTGCATGCTCCGCCAAAGCACATGAACACATTCTCAAGAACTCGCACACAATTGCAATTAGACAAATCCTCTCTTCCACGGATCCTTTCTCATCACGCTCTGATACCAATTGAAGATAATTAATGAAAATAAATAAATAATTGAAGAGACTGAAACAGGGGGGAAAAGGATTTTAAGTCTGAATGTATTGTCTGTATTCACAAAGAATGATGATACAGTATAAATACATCAAACTATGTCTCAAGATAGTTAGTCTATCGTGGACACACAATCTCTTGGTTGAGTGAATATCTCAACCACACACTAATCTAGGAGGCTAACTAGTTGGAGAGAATCTCTCAACCAACTAGACCTCAACTAACTCTCAAGTATTAGGAACATACTCTTTCTAGAATTGATGAGCACATCAAAGACAAGTAGGAAATATTTTCCAAGTTTCATAATTTTATATTTTGGACTTATTGATTGTGAGTATGAGGCTAATATTTTCCAAGTTTCATAATTTTATATTTTGGACTTATTGATTGTGAGTATGAGGCTAATATTTTTCCAGTCAGTTTAGATTACTTAATTTCTCTACTAATCACAATTAGTAGGGTAATTAGATTATCTTTATTCTTATTTGTAATTCTCATATAGCTTAATTAGGGGGAAGTAAGTGGCCAAATTCCACACATATTTTTCAATCTATTTTACTAGTTTTTGCAAATTATATAGCTTAATTAGTAAATGAGTAAGTGTCCTATCATCAACAAATCTTGTTACTGACCAAAGAATTTTTTTCATTTCATTAGTTTTGGGACCAAGGACAAGTGTCATTACAGAAAACAAGTAATCTATGCTTCCCTTGTGTCTTTTAGGTGAACCTGGGTTAGCATATGAAAGCCTCTATTGTAGCGACTACAACTACTCTCCAAAATTTTTCCTATGCTTTGTTTTGGAGCCTCCCTCCTAAATCACAACAGCTTATCTCACACTGAACCATGTACTTGTGCTTTGATTGAGCTTTATATTCTGCATCTTGGCTTATGTTTTCTTCCTTGCTTTACTGTCTAACCCACAATTCGATCTCTTGACTTGGCTTCAACCCAGTTCTAGGCTTGCCTTAGTGAACTGCACAATCCTTAATGGAAACCAACCTTGCTCTCAGGAATTGTGCAGTCCAAGCTGACAAGGAGCCTTCAACTCCAGAATTGCGCCTAACCAACTGACAGTATGCCTTTAGTTGGGAAACTGTGCAGAGCATGAGAGGTAGCCAGAGCTTTCAGCTCCAGAATTGTGCAGAGCCAGCTAACATCTTGCCTTCAGCTGGGAAATTGTGCAGAGCCTAAGAGGTAGCCCAGAGCCACTCAACCCTAAAATTATGTAGATCCTACTATGCTCATAATATTGCTCAGTGCATGAACCAAAGAGTTTCCCTATCCTTCCTATAACTGTGTAATATGTTCAGGTAATACATGGCAGTTTTCCTAAAAAGCAAGAAGCTAAAAGGAAAATGGCATCCCTGGGAAGTAGGGATCCATTATCAGTTTCCCAAAGGTGACACATTACACTCTTTAAAAGCTTCTACCTAGTGTCGTTATTGTCCTTGATCCCAAGCATATGTGTCATGAATTCCATGTTGCTTAACTCTATGTAATGGATGCCTATAGAGCTCACTTATATGTTCAATCATCAAGCTCTAGCTTCCCTAGGAGATCAGGAAGCCTTCAAAGCATTGTCATTGCTTTTCAGGGTGAGTTTTGATTTTATCACATTTTGTTGCTTTTTCTGTCACTTTTATTTGTTTAGCTTGTGAGAGTGTTGTTACACTCATTTTGTTGAAAGACCGCTGACGTTTTAACTTGTGTAGGTGTTGTTTCAAGTTATAGATTTCCTTTCTCAAGTGCCACATGAGTTTTCCTGTTTTTGCACCAACAGTCACCGTTGTAGTGACTCCCTTCAAATGCTTCATGTTCCTTCAGTTTGATCCATTACTGCACTTGTTTTACATGCATACATCTACACTTAGTCAGATCCGCACTCATCTTCACATCATCCTTTATATCTTCTTGTTTGCACACTCCCCATGAACTGGTCTGGGATCCCCTGGCCCAGACCTCACATCTCATTGCATGCACTGTGCAATATGGGAGCTCAAGGCCTCTATCTTGGCTTCTGGAATTGCACAGAGCCTGTCCTAGGCTGGCTCCAACTATGCACTGTGCAGTTCCAAGATCCATTCTCCCAGCTTGGTCACTGAGACTACGCAATGCACAGTCTCTTACAGGCCATGGCCCAAACTAAACTGCACATTGCGCAGTTCCAGTCATCATGCTTCCTCACTGATTGTCGGGAATGCACAATGCGTAGTTCCCATTGTCAGCCAGTCACCCTTGTCAGCCAAAATTGCACAATTCCTCTCATCATATGCCCTGGTCACTTCTTGATCATGTTGTGAAGTTAGATTTGTAAGAGCTAATTTTTGCTTGCCATTAGTGTCCTTTCTTTCCCACAGATACCACACTCATGAAGCACTTCTCTCCAGTAGTCATTGTACCATGACACTAAAGAGAGCTTCTTCAAGAGAGACCACTGAAAGCAGTACTAGGGAACCTGTTGAGCAAGCACCAATTTACTTGCCAATATATGCAGATGCCCAACTGTTTACAAAAAAGGAATCAACGCTAACATGGCAGCAAGATCAACAGCAGTGGCAGAAGGCAACAATCTAGTACAAGATCAGGGAAAGAGGAAATTTATGACATAATAAAGGGAGAACAAAGCTGCAGAGAAAAAGCGCATTCAATATTCATGCAAGTAACTTTGACAACAAAAGCAAAAGGAAGCAGATGACACAGACATCTGAGTAGAAGAAGAGAGAAGAGAAGAGCTTGAATGTATCAGAACTAAGATCACAACAAGCAGAACAAGAACCAAAGGAAGAACGGGAGCTGAGAAGGAAAGAACAAGAAAAGAAGTAGAAACATGAAGAAGAACAAAGGAAAGTTACACTGACATAGAAAACAACGCCAATACAGTTTGATAAGCCAAAAAACAAGAAACTAGGGAAAAGAGTAAATAGATGGAGGTTCCCTCACCAAAGCTAAGCACAAGAACCAAGTCCAGTTAGAGGTCGAACGGTACATGGAGCAGCTAAGGTGAGAGATGTTGAAAATAGCAACAAGAAATGATAAAAATAGAATCCAAAAATTCCAATTTTAATTTGTCCTTGAATTAAAATTGTGAATTAAAATCGAATTTAGTCTCACCAGTTGCTTGGAAATAATTAGTTAATTCATTATGGATTAATTAGTTGGAGAAATTGAAGTTAGAAGTATTGCTGAAGTCATGCAAGAGTTATCCCTTAAATTAAGGAGATTATCCCTTAATTAATGAGATAAGATTGAGTTATATTTGAGTTGTAATTAGTTAGTTCAGTTTACTAAGTTAAGTCCAGTTAAATTAGTTCCAAACTATTTGAGGAACTAATTGTGAGTTATTAATCAGTTGATGCATGCATGCACTCAACCAGTGTACTCTAGATAACTGAAGATTCCCTCATCAGTAACTCATGCATGTCTATTATGAGAAAAACTCGGTTGAGCTAAATGTCAAGGACAATGTACTATCAGTTGCATGTGTTTTCCTATAAAGGAAACTCATGCATGCAGTCAAGCTAAGGTTCCTTGAGGATTGCATAGTTCATATAGGGTGTGAGATCAGTGTGAGAGATCAATTTTCCACCTGGTTGGAGAAGATCATCCTAGAGGAAAAATGCAAGGAAACAGGAGCTTGGAGGCAGAGGAGAAGGCTTGTGAGAAGCTTTGATTACCTGTGAGCATCCAGGAGGATTGTACTGAGAGCTGGCGAGCTATGAGAGGTAAGGCTTTGTGTAATTCTAATGTATTTCCACCTTGTATGATAATACAGATAGTAGGGTTTTTAGCTGAGGCTTTCCCCTAAGTATTTTTTGTGTTTCATGTGCATTGATTTTTCTTCTTCTGGTTATATGTGTTCAGCTCGATCTTGCTCAATCTTTGAGCTTCCACAAAGCAAATTGATAATAGAAATAGATTATAGTATTTTGTTTTGGTATATTGCATTATCGGGTTAATCTACAGTCAGATTTTCTACATAGGCCTCAGAGCGAGATTTGTAGAGAATTTGAAGAATTACTACATGGTATCGGAGCCAAGTTTATCGGAGCTAAGTTTATCGGAGCTATGAACAGTATACAGAGAAGAGAATTTGAAGTTTGAAGTTCAGCGTTGCAGGTGCAAATCGAATTCTTATCATACTTCAAGGTTGGCCAATGTCGTTCTATGGCTTGAGACTCGAGTATGTCTTGGAAGGTAGCTTGAATTACATAGCATGGAAAGATCGCATGGAGGTTGTATTAGAAGACAATGGTTTGAAGGATTTCATTGATCAAGAAATCCCAAAGCCAGCCTCAACTAATGCACAACAGTTGGTTGAGTGGAAGAAGTGTGTGGCGAAGGCGAGACAGATCATCCTTGAGGGAGTTCGAGACCATATTGTCTTGAGTCTCCATGGGAAAGATACTCCATTTTCAATGTGGAAGACATTGAAGGACCTCTACCAGAACAGTAGCGACCAGAGAAAATTGGCACTCAAGGATAAGCTTCGAAGAATCAAGATGGAGAACGAAGATACTATTTCCACATATCTGAACAAGCTCACCAATTGAAGAGATGAGCTTGGTAGTGTGGGAATAACTACTACCAATGATGATATAGTGAGCCTCGCTCTCCTTGGCCTTCCAAAGAGCTGGAATAGCTACTAGGACTCTGTGAATGGAAGGGAGAAACTGCCAGATTGGGAACGACTATGGTCGGATCTCATGTAGGAGGAGATCAGGATGAGCACGCGAGATGGTTCTTCATCCAAGGATGATGATGAAGAAAATCTGGCCTTAGAGAGTAAGGCAAGGAAAGGGAAGGGGAAGGATTCCCATTCCAAATCGAATTCTTCTCATGGAGGGAAGAAGGGTGACAAGTCTAAAGTGAGATGCTTTAGTTGTCACGAGATGGGACATTATGTGACTAATTATTGCTCATCGAAGAAGTCTAAGAAGGGATCCTTAGAAGGATCGGAAGGTGACGCATTAGCCTCTCAGTTCGAAATGGACTTTACCCTCATCACATGCATGGTGTCATCGATGATGGTTTTTGTTTGGTATCTTGACAGTGAAGCCTCATTCCACATGACTAGCGATAAAAAAAATTTCAGTGCCTTGGAGGAGAAAGACCTCAAGATGCGCATAGAGATGGGTGACGACGAAAGGTATAGTGTTTTAGGAGTGGGCACGGTTGCTTTTCAGAGGAAGCATGGAGCTCCTATCGCCTTGACAGATGTGAAGTATGTGCCTGGACTAAAGAAGAACTTGGTATCGGTCGCGATGTTGGAGGACAAAGGCTATGATGTTTTCTTCAATAAAGGAAAGACATTCCTTAGACACATCACCACGAGACAAGTGAAACAAATCGGTTCACAAGTTAAGAACCTGTATGCTCTTGAGGTTCAAGATGCATGCAAAGCCTTGAGGAGCAAGGCAAATGTTAAAGACTTGGTGGTTGAGAGGGAGAGTAAATTACCTCTCAACATGCAGTCGCAGAAGAAGTCTCAAACAATTGTGGAGGAGCCATAATTGGAGAAGTGGGCAGAGGGATCACATGCAGCCATACCTCTAGGTGTGAGGTGGGTCGAAGTGAAGTGATAGTCCCAAGAAGGCTAAAATTGGGCAGGGTCCATTGAGAGGTTTTATCTCATGGATTGTACCTTGCTACGGGAGCCTAAAGTACATAATAGCGGGAGGAATCAGTGGGGTTGATGCAGTCAGAGATCAAAGTGACAGAGGCTAGAGTAGTCAGATAATGAAGAGCAAAGAGAAGGATTGACAACAGTGCAGAAAGGCTGAGTCAGCAGAAGCGCAAAGTTTTCAGTTGATAGAGGCAATAGCAGTCAGAGACATTGATGACAGATGCATCATATTGATTCAAGTTGGATGTTTTTTTATTTCTGGAGTTGCTGGAGCAACAACACTAGAGAGAAGTGTTGCATGCATAACATTCCAAAGGTTCATGATCGGGATTGAGTTGAATTCCTTTCTTGTTGAGAGGGAGTGTTGAAAATTACAACAAGAAATGATGAAAATAGAATCCAAAAATTCCAATTTTAATTTGTCCTTGAATTAAAATTGTGAATTAAAATCAAATTTAGTCTCACCAGCTACTTGGAAATAATTAATTAATTCATTATGGATTAATTAGTTGGAGAAATTCAAGTTAGAAGTCTTTATGAATTCATGCAACAGTTATCTCCCTTAAATTAAGGATATTATCCCTTAATTAAGGAGATAAGGTTGAGTTATATTTGAGTTGTAATTAGTTAGCTCAGTTTACTGAGTTAAGTCAAGTCATATTAGTTCCAAACTTTTTGAGGAACTAATTGTGAGTTATCAGTCAGTTGATGCATGCATGCACTCAACTAGTGTACTCCAGATAACTGAAGATTCGCTCATCAGTAACTCATGCATATCTATTATGAGAAAGACCCAATTGAGTTAATGCCAATGACAATGTACTATCAGTTGCATGTGTTTTCCTATAAAGGAAACTCATGCATGCAGTCAAGGTAAGGTTCCTTGAGGATTGCCTAGTTCATACAGGGTGTGAGATCAGTGAGAGAGATCAATTTTCCACTTGGTTGGAGAAGATCATCCCAGAGGAACAACGTAAGGAAATAGGAGCTTGGAGGGCAGAGGAGAAGGCTTGTGAGAAGATTTGATTGCCTGTGAGCATCCAGGAGGATTGTATTGAGAGTTGGCTTGTTGTGAGAGTTAAGGCTTTGTATAATTCTGATGTATTTCCACCTTGTATGATAATACAGATAGTGGGGTTTTTAGCTGAGGCTTTCCCTTGAGTATTTTTTTGTGTTTCATGTGCATTGATTCTTCTTCTGGTTATATGTGTTTAGCTCGATCTTGCTCAATCTTTAAGCTTCCGCAAAGCAAATTGATAATAGAAGTATATTATAGTATTTTGCTTTGGTATATTGCATTATTTGGTTAATCTACAGTCAGATTTTCTACATAGGCCTCAGAACGAGATTTTTAGAGAATTTGCAGAATTTCTACAAGAGGCCACTAGGGATGGATTGGAGATGAGCATACCAAACATGCATAAGCACATTGGTGGTCCTGTCATGGTCTACACCATGTTTCACATGCTTCAGGATGAGATGGGCACAAGTCCCAAGACCATATAACCAGAAGCTATGGAGACAAGAGTTTGCTATCAGGAAGACACCATCAAGTAGTTTGGGGACATCATAGCGTAGTACCTAGCTTGTCATCAGTACGTGACCAAGAATCATCAAGTGGAGGTCATCGAGTTGGTATTGTCCCAAACTTCAAAGTCGTAGTGTTGTGTCTTGTTGGGTTGTCTCTAGCCTATTTTGTCTCACATGGGTACATGTGGAAAATGTATATTATTTGTAAATATGTTGTAAGTGAAATTCCAAGTGTCATTAGTGGAATGTGAACAGTCACTATGTAATGTAAAGAGTTATTTGTAAAGAAGTTAAAGAGTCATGAGGGTAGTCAAAGAGTCACAAAGGGGAATGTCAAGGGTCACCCCAACCTTTGTTACAAATAGAACCTCATAACTCATAGAACAGGCTTTTGGGAGCCCAGATTTTGGCTAGGCATTGCTTAGAGAAGGCTTGGAGAGTATTATTATGAGCCTTGGCTTCTCCACAGTGTAGAGCGAGTACATCTCTTTGGAGGAGCAGACAATGTTGACTGTAATGTTCCACTATTTGGGCTAGTGGCCATCAATGTTGTATGTATGGATGGAACTTTCACTTAATAACATAACCTAGCCAACACATTTTCATGCATATGTTGTTATTATAGTTGGACTATTTTGGTTGCTTTAGCAATGTATATTATTTAACTTATGCATTTGTGTATGAACTATTTTGTATGCAATTGTATGAATCTTCTTGAAGACACGTTGTTGTATTAAGTTGTCACTTTGGTTTGTGGACTATTATGCTTCTAGCTTGTGATGTCATTCAGCACGTGTGTTCCTTTCAGGTTGTGTATTGTTACAAGATTCTAAGGGATACACTTCCTCTTCCCCTCTGTGTGTTAGAACCCTCCATACATCTCACTTGACTTGCTGTAAGATCACACACTTGCTTCTGCCAAAGCTAGCATACTTACCTCTACACGCTACCGCAGTCAAGGCACTATTTACTACCCACCATTGGGACCCCTACTCCAAATGGTTTGAGGTCTAGTTGGGACCTCTTACCAGGGAGATCCCCTTGACATGTTGGCATGTCCAGCACCATCAACACCTTATTAATACACTTGTGTTTCCCATCTCTCTTTAGTCACACATAGTGTAATAAGAGAAAGAGTAAGCAAACCATTATCTACATATCATTTCTTTTTCATGCAAGGAACAATTGAAATCTAGTGTAATTAGGAGGATATTGTAATGGATCACCGAATATCCACATATTATCAGACTTAGCATGTTGAATTGATCACTTGCACACAATTACACATCACACACTAAGATTCTATAAGCTTCGTATTAGAAGGAATTCAGTTTCTGTAGCTTTTGATACTTAGCATATTTTAGCTTAAATCTCACACCCTAAAGAAAAGTAAGACCCTAAAAGCAACCATAAATTGAACCAACTAAATTCCCCAAAGGAGCCACCAAAAAATTTATAGTACAGGTTAGGACCATTGGGGGTAGGTATCACATAAGCCGCCATGACCATGCGACATCTCTAAGACATAGCAATTGACTTTTTAGGGAGCTTAAATCCTTCAATCATCCCACAAAAAATAATACTTGAGCATGGCATAGATCCAATTTAGAGGGGGTTTGGCTTAGTTCTAGTGCATGCGGTACTGGTAAATAACTACCAAGAAGCTAAATACTCAAATTCTCATGTGGGATGAAGGTACTTTAGTAGCAACAATCTAGGGAATTTGTCCCTGTAGGTGGAGGTGTGGGAAATACCAAAGCCTCATCCGTTACCTTGGCCGATTCTTCAGCTACTGGAACGTGTCGCCAATTCTTTTGCGACATTGCCCCAGTACCCATCATGTTGGGTGTGGAGCCTGATTATATTCTTTATTCAAAACTGCATTGGACCTCAGTTGATAATGTGGTGGCAACACCATCCGTAATATTTACGCTGGAGGGGGGGTCTGGGGGGGCGACTGTGACCTTTGGGAGCCCCCCTGGCAGGGGATCGGGAGCAGCGCCCTCGAAGCTAAAAATAGATGTAAAATTGCCTTATAAAATGTTGTAATTTCATAGTCAATCTGAGTTTTTCATTAGGCAGAGATCTGATGGTAAAAGTTATGTTTAAGTTAGGGTTTTTTGTGCTAGAAGGAAACCCCTCGCTATATATGAGGGAATTGTATTGCGTCTATGTAGATCTATATTCTGAGTGAGAAAGAGAGAGGAGATTGTGTGAGAGTGAAGAGTGAATTACACCAGATCTGCTATAGGTTGTATCTCTTCAGTTCGTTGGATAATATAAAAGGAAGGACTGGTTGTTTCTCCGTGGATGTAGCCCAAATTGGGTGAACCACGTATATCTATGTCTCTCTTGTTTTATTTGTTTTCTATGTTTGTATTTCTGCAATATATTTTATGTGTTCTGCTGCTTTGTAGTATATAATTATCTAACAACTGGTATCAGAGCCAAAGGTATATTTGGCTGATAAACTCGCAGCAGAGAAGGGTTCTTGGTTTGAGTGGGAGCAATGGCAGAAGATGGTAGGTTTAGGGTAGAAAAATTTAATGGCCAAAACTACCAGCGATGGAAGATGCAGATGGAAGATTATTTGTACTAGAGAGATCTGTACCAACCATTGAGCGGAAAGGCAAAGAAGCCGATGAGTATGACAGACACAGAATGGGATATTCTCGACAAAAAAGAACTTGGAACAATATGGTTATGCCTAGCGGCGTCGGCAGTGTTTAATATTTCAAAGGAAATGACAACAGAGGGTTTAATGTCGACATTGGCCAAACTATATGAAATACCCTTCGCTCTGAATAAGGTATTTCTTATGAAGCATTTATTTAATATGAAGATGTCAGAGGTGGATCTGTTGCTAATCATTTAAATGAATTTAATACAGTTACCAGTTAGTTAAGTTCTGTAGGGGTAACTTTTGATGATGAAGTTAGGGCTCTATTATTCCTATGATCATTGCCAGAAAGTTGGAATGGTTTAGTTATGGACATTAGTAACTCTGCCTCTGGATCTAGTACTTTAAAGTTTTATGATGTTTTCGGTGCAATCCTTAGCGAGGAAATGCGATGGAAAAGCTCCGGTGAGACATCGGGTAATGCATTGACTATAGAGACTAGGGGAAGAAAAATGGAAAGAGGAAAGAGACATGGATATTGCAGTAAGTCAAGAAAAGGTAGATCCAAGTCCAGATCAGGGATAGTGTGCTGGAAATGCGGGAAGAAGGGACACCTGAAGAAATACTGCAAGTCTCGGAAGGGAAAAGAAGGAGACGTGCAACAAGAAAACAATCATGAATCGAATGTGACAAGTGATGTGTTGCAAGATGCTTTTATTCTTTCATTAGAAAATGTTATTCATGCCTGGGTGGTAGATTCAGGGGCCTCATTCCATGCCACACCTGATAGGAAACATTTTCAGGATTATGTTCAAGGAAATTTTGGATAAGTTTGATTGGGTGATGATAAACCCCGTAAAGTCATTGGAATGGGTACAATTTTCATAAAACAATAGAATGGAAATCAATGGCTATTGAAGGAGGTAAGGCATGTTCAAAATCTAAAGAAAAATATGATTTCAACAGGGTAGTTGGGAGGTGAAGGTTGCATAACTACTTTCACAGATAAAACCTGGAAGGTCCCTAAAGGAGCCCTAATAATAGCAAAAGGAGAAAAGGTTGGTACATTGTATTTATGGAATGGTATTTCTAATTCTGGTTGAATTGAGGCTTCTGTGATACATAACAGTTATAAGAAGAAATTTTGGCGTAAATCACATTCAGAAAATCATTGTCGACGCGTTCCGAACCAAACAGTGTGATTCATCGTCAGGACAAGTTGAAGAAACAGATCCAACTTTGCATGTTAAATAGTCTGTGCAGAGCCTCCAACAGCTAATTTTGACTCCGGGATCAAAGTCATAAAATCAATTTTTATAATTTAAAGGAAGTTAGTTAATTCGGTGACCATATCTTTAAAATATATATATAT
>APFE030129664.1:125278-140594 GCA_000404065.3 Pinus taeda
ACCTCCTTTACATTACATAAATGAACAATTCTTGGATGATACAAATGAAAAGACCTCCTTTCTATATATAGGAGTCTAAGGGCTCATAACATAATCAGAGCCGACATAACAATAATAATGTAAGGGCACAATAATAACAATAGTGGGCTTCTATGGGGCACTACATGGGTACATCAATATAATAAGTGGTTTGTACTAATAACAATAAGGGGTTACACTAGTAGTGTAGGGGCCTAACAGTGCAGAAAGTTGATTCAGAAAGGAAGAAGATCCAGCTTGCTAGCCTTTGACTTGGAGGAACCGCACTTGTATGGTGGGAAGGCAAGGCACAAGAAAATCTCCAAAAACATGGTAAAATCATTTCAACTTGGAACGAAATTGTTTTTGCCATTAAAAAGAAATTTTATCCTTTGGCTTATATGCAAAAAGCAATGATGAGTTGGCAAACACTACGATAATTAAGAGGTCAAAGTGTTCAAAGTTATACTCAGGAATTTTGTAAGAGAGCTTTAACATTAGGCATATCATTGGATTCACTAGAGACATTGTTAAAATACATAGGTGGTCTTCATAGTTATTTGATGCATACCATACTTATGTTTAATCCAACTAGCTTAGATGATGTATGTTCAAGCAACTCATCTAGAAGCTAGAGGTAAAAATGTAACCCAAGATGTTGGGAAATCATCCAAACCTATTGAAAGCAAGAATAAAGCCAAGAAGAAATTGAAACGGAAGGAGAAGAAAACAAGCACTGTGAAGAAGGACAAACTTTCATGCACTCATTATAAGAAGGAAGGACACGATGAGGCACATTGCTAGTCTTTGCATCCAGAATTGAAGCCTAAGAAGTTCAGGAGTAAAGAGCGAAAGAATGATGTTGTTGTTCAAAAGAACTTGGGGTCAGATTTAGGTGATGAGACAACGGTTACAACTATAGGCATAAAAGGTAAATATTCTAAAGCATCTACAAGTACTTCTTCTCATTCTGTTGATAATGATAATGGTGAGAGGAAAACAAATGAGCTATTTCATATTAGAGTCATTTCCAAGCATACTAAAATTGATACTTTATTTGATAGTGGGTCACATGTTAATTTGATTTATGAAGCAATTGTAAAGAAGTTGGGTCTAGAAACAAAACCTCATAAAAATCCATATCTATTAGGTTGTGTGTGTGATAAAACTAAGCTACAAGTTACAAAACAATGTAAACTTCAGTTTGTTATTGGGTCAAAGTTTGTAGATGAGGTTGAGTTAGACATAGTCCCATTGGACATATGTGGAATTGTATTAGGAAGTCCATACTTGTACGATAGAAATGTTATCTTCTATCGAACTGAAAATAAGTATCAACTCACTAAGGATGAAACTAAATATATTGTAAGGGCTCATAAACTCAAAGATAACTTCTCTCTCATAAATTCAGGACAGAGGAAAAGAATTGTAAATTCAAGTAAGCAATTTTTACTTATGATTGTAAAAGCAAAGGATATTGATAAATCCAATGCATTCCAAGGCTGTAATCCTAAACAGAAAGTAGATCTAGTTAAAGTTGTTTCCAATTATGATATTCTGTTTCAAGAACCTAAAGGGCTTCCACGGGTCACAGCTGAACAAACTGCAAAGTTGTTCTTTCAAAATGTATGGGTTCATTTGGGTTACCCACTTCTATTGTACTTGATCGAGATTCTCGATTTGTTGGGAAATTTTGGTCAAGTCTGTGGCAGTTAATGGACACAAAGTTAAATAAGAGCACGGCATTTCATCCACAAATAGATGGTCAGACAGAAGTGGTCAACAAGCCAGTGATATAGTTGCTTTGAGGATATTGCAGCAAGCATCCCAAACTTTGGGATGAGAATTTATGTTATGTGCGGCATGCTTACAACCATGAAAAACATTCTTCTACTCAAAGATCTCCTTTTGAGACTTGTTTTGGTTTTATACCAAAGTCTCCCTTGGATTTTTTCTTTGGTAAAGACATAGCAGTTGATGAACACAGTGATGTGGACAAAGAAACCAAGTCCATTGAACAAATCCAGGAAATTCACCAGGCGGTACAGGAACAACTGGAAAAGAGCCAAGCAAAGTATAAGGCACGACATGACAAGCATCGAGTTTGCATAGTTTTCAAGTTGGTGATCAAGTCTGGTTATATATCAACAAAGAAAGACTGCAACGGGAATGTAAAAAGTTGAAACCAATTAGATATGGTCCTTCTAAAATACTTGATAAAATTGGTGAAAATGTTTTCTGCTTAGATCTACCAGCTTACATGCAATCTATTCTGTTGTAAATGTCAAAAACTTGTGGTTGTATGAGCCTTCGTTTATTGAAGATCCCGAAGAGCAAGGTCAACTACCTTCCATTGAAGATATTTTTCCCAAGTATCTCAACGAGTTACAGGAGGACACAGTTCTAGACAGGAGGATAAGAACTTCGGGACAGGGAAATGTTGAGTATCTTCGAGTTGGACTCAAAGGTACAAATCCAAGTAAAGCATGATGGATAGAGATTGGAAAAGTGAAGGAACTTTATCCTCACTTACTCAATAGCTAAAACCAACTTTTGGTGGACGAAAAGCTTTCAGTGGGGAAGAGTGATCCAAAATGGATTTAGTTTTAACTCCAGTCTATCAAAAGTCTTCAAATACAGGTGAAAGTAGGCTCAAGTTGAAGTGCTCATTAATACGAATCCAATGGTGCTAACATCACATAAATCCGAGTCCGGATGAAGAAATTAGAGCCAATCAAAGATTTAGGTCAAAAGTCAATGCCTACGTCAGCAAGACACGTGGCAACCCAGGAATGAGTCACAGGTTCTGGATGATGTCAGCACAGAAGGTGACATGGCATATCACGTTGAGACATGCAAGTAGGTTAACCTTGAAAATAGATGCGATGTGGCTATTCAAAAGAAGTTAAACTTCTTTGAGATCCGACAGGAAAGCGGTAAATTGTTTCTCGCGCGCCTTAAAGGCTGGAAATGGTTTTTCAGAAATCTACGCGATTCCACTCAGTGGTCGACACATAGCACATCAAAATAGGCGTTCTTGCATGCTTTTGGATAATTAACCGATGTGTTAGTTGGAGCACGAGATTGCGTGACAGCCGTCGGATCAAGCAAGACAGATTGATGGTGCAGATCGTCCAGATTAGTTGACTGTAGGTTTAACCCCGTACAAAAATTACCTGCATACGAATTCTAAATCACAGGAAAAATAAAAATGCGAGAGCATAACACATAAAACACATATACATAGAGATTTCCCACTGGATCTCAAAACCGAGACTATCAGCTTGATTTTTCATTATTTTCCTTTTAATGTTACAATACATATTTATACATGTCGAAGAATCCAATACCATGGACCGAAAAATATCGCATCCAAAACCATGGACCGAACAATGCCTACCTTCAACAATCAGTTGAATTAGCTGCCCTCACTGCTGCTGCCTTTGAAATTTCTACACAATCTTCAAATACTGTAAATACACCTTCATTTACTACCACATCATCTATAATATCCACCACAGTTCATTCCCCTAAACCCGTTGTTCATCAGCTTCTTATCCCACCAAACTCATCAACCTCATCTAGTTCATCTCCATCCATTTCAAGCCCTTCCTCAAGCACCAACACTTTACCCCCTAGTTAAGCCAGAATATCAGCCATGGCAGACAAATATGCACCTTTGGTTTTACCATCTCATCTCCATGCCATGCCCCAAGATTATCAAAGCAAAATATTTTTGTTTGATGCTATTGGTTAGTATACTGCCCAATAGCATGTCAGCAAAATGACTAACTATTTTGAGTTGCATGAGATTGATGAATATGATGTCCAAATGAGGTTGTTTGCCCAAACATTAACTGGGGATGTTAAGAAATGGTTCAAAGCTTTACCTGATAATCACATTGCAGACTTAGCTTCTTTTCATATATTATTCATTGATAGATGGGAGAGAAAGAAAAACCCTCTGCAAATACTTTCTCAATATGATAACATTAGAAGAGCACCTAATGAGTTAGTTCAGGATTATTGTACTAGGTTAAATAGCATCTACAATGCAATCCCTGCTAATATTAAGCCTCCACCAGACCTTGCATTAATTAAATTCCCTGATGGTTTTGACACTGACATGTCATACCAATTAAGGGAAAGAAACCCTGAAACATTGGAACAAATGCAAAGTAATGTTGTTAGTGTAGAAGCCAATCTATTAGCTAAGAAAGCAAGAATGAGAAATGAAAAAAGAGTTGTCATTAAAGAGGAAACTTCCACTTCTGATGGTAAAATAGATAGTCTAGCAAAGAGTGTAGAAAGAATAATGGATAGATTAGAAAACATGGAAAAAAAAACTCAGTGGGAGAATCAACAACCACCCCCAATAATAAGCCCCAACGTCAAGAAGAATCCTAACACTGGAAAGAATGTTATACCAGATCAACAAATTATACCACCCTTTGAGGAAAACTATGCTGAGGGTTCACAAAACCATGAGGGAGAGGATGACACCCAGATAAATCTATTAGGGATAAAAAATGAAGATGTTTTTTTTCTTACTCAAGAAGAACAGGCCTGCAACAATTGCAATTAGGATCTGGAGAGTCATTTGACTTTAAACAGGGCTATGAATCTTCCATATATGAGATTCACAAACAATATAGCCTAAGAAGTAAAAAGAATAATGAAATTCCCACTTAGAGATCAATCCAAACCCAAACCAAAAAGATAACAGAAGCTCCTATCACCAAAATTCTACAAATCCTCCCAGGGGAACTCAGGAGACTTCCAGCCCAAAAATTGTAGATATAACTTCATCTGAAACTCAAACTGAAACTGTTACTCAAAATATTCCAAATAAGAGAATTCAAAACAAAACTGCTGAAAAACAGACCAAAGTGCCTAGTACAGAAAAAGAGATAAAAAAACACAGACCACATTTGCTAAAGAAGATTTCATTCAATCAAACAAAACTCAATTGCCATTCAACATTAAGATTGAGATAGCAAAATTGAAAATATCAATTCCTTTGATCGAGCTAGTGAAAAATGAGTCCTATAGATCACAGATCACTGAAACATTAAATATAGGTGAAGGAGAGGATGTTGTGAATTTGAATGTTGATCAACCTGAGTTATTGTTTGGTCCTGAAGTAAATGGTACCCACCAGCAAGGGGGTATCCCTCCTTTCTACATTAGTTTGAACATCCATGACAAAATATTACATAATGCTATGCTAGACTCAAGGGCATCCCACAACTTAATGCCAAAAGCAATCATGGAGAGACTAAACTTAGATATCACTAGACCATATAAGGACCTCTTTTCCTTTGACTCTAGCCAAGTTAAATTCCTCGGCCTGATCAAGGATTTGTGTGTAACTCTAGTCCAGTGCTCAGCAAAGAGTATTGTCATGGACATAGTATTTGTTGACATCCCACCCAAATATGGAATGTTTTTATCTCGCTCATGGGAATAAAAATCATAGGGATCTTTACAATTAAATATGCCATATGCCACCATCTCTGTTTTTGGTCAAAAAAGAAAACTTTATAGAGATACCTTGATGAAATACATTGTGAGTAGTGCAGAAAAACCACATAATTTATCTATATACTCCATGCACTCTAATATGGACTCTTTCATCTTGTACAATTCAGAACATGACAAAAAGGAAATCGCAGTTGTAGAAGAAAAATACAAAACCCCTGATAGTGAAAACATTTTTCATGAGTCTCTATGGCATTTGGATTTTGATGGATTTGTGAATAGACTAGGAGCAGGTGCAAGAGTGTGGATTCACAACATGGAAAATAATCATTCTAAGGTTCATGCATTTAGATTAAACTTTAAATGCACAAATAACATGGAAGAATATGAAGCTCTAATATTAGGACTACAAATGGCTAGAAAACTTGGAGCCAAGAGAGTTTCTATAATGGGAGACTCAGAATTGATTATTAAACAAATCAAAGGTGAATACTCTATAAATAATCCCAGAGTAAGCCAATATAGAGAGACTTTCCTAGATTTGATTAAAGACCTACTGGAAACAAACTTTGCTACCATTCCTAGAAAGAGAATATGCATGCTCACAGTCTGGCCAGTTTTGCTAGTACTTGCAAATTGCCTTTTCAAGCCAACCACCAGTACACTGCAGAAGTGAGACATAGGCCTGTCATACCTGAAAAATTGAAATATTAGTAGATTTTCTCCCAGGATTCTCAAATTTATGGTTTCATGAATGCTGAAGGTGAGTTTCAAAATTGTAATATAGATAATAATTGTACAGTAGACAATGACATAGATAGTGGGATAGATGTAAATATTTTAGATATAGGTAAACCCACTAATTTCACTAAACTAGAAATAGATAACTTAGAAAATTTAGAAATAAAAGAAATAATGAATGATGATCTTGAAATTTTGAACCTTAAAAATAACTTTTTGCCTAAGGGATTAGTCCCCTTAGAGGATTTGTTTGATTCAAATGATGTAGCTAGGAAACTAAAAATGGAGCCTTTAAGAGCAGATATAGAAGAATGTAACATAGGAACTGAAGAAATACCTAAGTTCAATAAAATATCGAAAGCGTTATCTCCAGATGAAAAGGTTAAATATATAAGTTTGTTCAAAGAGTTTCAAGATGTCTTTGCCTGGAGTTATGAAGACCTAAAGTCTTATGGCACTAGCATAATTCAACACAAGATACCTATCAAAAAAGATTATAAACATTTTAAACATAAAATTAGGAGAATCAATCGAGTTCTTATGCCATCAATTGAAAAGGAAGTCAAAAGGATGTATGATGTCCAGATCATAGCTCCCATTAGATATTCATATTGGGTCTCAAACCTGGTCACTAGTAAGAAGAAAATAGGAGAAATCAAACTCTGCATTGATTTCAGAAATCTGAACAAAGTCTCATTAAAAGATAACTATCATCTCCCAAAGATGGACCATATTCTTCAGAGGGTAGTAGGTTCATCCAAAATTTCATTGCTTGACGGATTTTCTAGATACAACCAAATCTTAGTCCAACCAGAGGACCAAGCAAAGACTGCATTTACTGCTCCTTGGGGCGCTTTCATGTATTTGAAAATGCCTTTTGGATAAATGAATGCAGGAGCAACGTTTCAAAGAGCTATGGATATAGCATTTTCCAAAGAAATCCATAGCTTCCTAGTTGTTTACCAAGATGACATCACAGTGTTTTCCAAATCTGATAATGAACACTTAGATCACCTGAGAAGAGTTTTCATTAAATGCATAAAATTTGGTATCTCTTTAAATCCCAAGAAGACACTCTTTGGTCTAGAAGAAGGTAAACTCTTAGGACATATAATATCCAAATATGGAATTAGAATAGATCCTGCTAGAATAGAGGCTATATTGACCATCACTCATCCTAGAAACATCAAATAATTACAGTCATTTTTAGGCAAAATAAATTTTCTTAGGAGATTCAATTCAAACTTAGCATAATTAATTAGAGAACTAAATAACATGTTAAGAAACGATTCAGCACTTAAATGGACAGTGGAGGCTAAACAGTCTTTTGAGGCCATCAAACAAGCCCTTACCAAAACTCGAATCCTCATAAGTCCTGACTTCCAAAAAGATTTCATAATTTTTTCTTTTGCTTCACAACATACTATTGCAGCAGCCTTGTTGCAAAATAATTATCAAGGATATGAATAGCCCATTGCATTTTTCAGTAAATCTTTAAGAGATGCAACACTAAAGTACAACATAATGGAAAACAAGCACTGGCTTTGGTGAAAGCTATTAAATATTTCATACTGTACATCTTGTATACACACATCATTGCTTATGTTCCAAATTCAATAGTAAAGGACATTTTGACACAAAATGGGCTTGAAGGAAAGAGAGGCAAATGGATTTCCACTATTTTGGAATATGACATAGAAATAAAGCCTACAAAACTTATCAAAGGCCAAGGTTTAACCAAAACTCATAGCTGAATTGAACTATCAGGCCTTAGATATAAATTTCATTGGTGCCTTAGATGATCAGGAAGAGATGGCGACTCCACAGATCAATGAACATTTTACAGATTCACCTTGGTATGCAGATATCATATTTGTTTTACTAAACTTACAAGCTCCTCCTGGTTTATCTACAACTAAAGCTAGATTTTTGAAAATGAAATCAATGAGATATCGTATCATAGATAATGCTTTATTTTGGAAAGATAATGGTGGCATTCTATTAAATTGTTTGCTGAAAGATGAAACTGATAAAATTATGCAAGAATTTCATGCAGGCGATTTTGGAGGACACTTGTATTGGAAAACAACTGTTGACAAGATTCTGAGGGCTGGTTTTTACTAGCCCACTCCTTTTGCAGATCTTAAGAAACATGTGACCTCTTGTAATAAGTGTCAAATATTTGAGGAAAGAGGAAGCTTTTACCTTTACCACTCAAACCTATATCCACAGAAATGCCATTTCAACAATGGGGTTTAGACCTCATTAGGTAAATTCACCCAACCTCCACAGCTCAGCATAAATGGATTTTGACAGCCACCGATCACTTTACCAAATTGATAGAAGCCATCCCTTCTAGACAAGCCACATACTTTGTCATTATCTCATTCCTTGAAAACAATATCCTGTCAAGATTTGGATGCCCCTGAAAGCTCATTACTGATAATGAAACTACTTTTAAATCCATGAAAATGGTAGACTTTTGTAACAGACATCACATCACCCTGGGCCATTCCACTGCCTATTACCCTCAAGGTAATGGATTTGCAAAATCCTTTAACAAAAGCCTTGTCAATAACATTAAGAAACTGATGGAATACAACAAGAAGACATGGAATAAAAAGTTGGTCAATGCCTTATGGGCAGACAGACTAACTACCAAAAAGTCCATTGGTACATCTCCTTATCAGTTAGTATATGGTATGGATGTTGTTTTTCCATCCTCTTTAGAAGTACCAATGATGAAGATCATCGAGGAGTTGCAGGTAGAACCAAATGATATTCAGAGGAGGATAAATCAAACAATACACTTGCAACAAACCAGAGAAGAAGTCTATGTAAAATCACAAGTAATGCAGGATAAAATCAAAAAGATTTTTGACAAAAAGACTAAACCCGATGATTTTTACATAGGTGACAAAGTACTTAAATGGGATTCTAGAAGAGAAGATAAGGGCAAACATGGAAAATTTGATTTTCTATGGCAAGGCCTTTATGTCATTTATGGTTACAGATGTAACAACACATTTTTCTTAAGAGAATTAGATGGAACATATCTACCAGGAGGACTTGTCAATGGTAGAATGTTGAAGCATTATTTATCCATAGATTAACAATAGTTCACTTTACTTTACTCATTATATATAACATTGCAGAGTTTAGATTGGATTGGATGGTAATCTTTGAAGTTGAAGCCCAGAGAGAAGGCCCTGAGCTTTGAAGGGTTCACATCATAAGTATGAATAAAGAAGAATCACAGAAGAGCAGTTTACAAGTTAACTTCAATCCCAGTTTCAAAGGCTACTGATCTTACAGTTCTTGACATTTCACCAGGAAATGCCATCCCCATGTGGAGCCACTGTTAGGGTCCTATAATAATAGGATTCATAATTTTGAATTGGCTATGGTTAGTCTTGTAATATTGTACATACTTTTGCTTTCTGCAAAATGTTTTTCCATATTAAAAATTAAAAAATGTAAAGAGGGTATGTCCTAAAAGAATAATCAAAGGACAAAAAGAAAGAAAAAGTGAAAAAAAGTGAAAAATATGAACCCCAAAAAGAAATAAAGTAGATCATGAAAGTGTGCAAATTCAAATGCCACTACTTTTTACCTTTTTATGCAAAATAAGGTTGTGTGCAGCTTGTCAGAAATGACACGATCCATGAAGGTCAAATAGCTTAATCTTGACTTATTCATGCTTTAAATTTTATGTTGATAGATAGAGAATAAAGATCTAGCCAAATTGTTTAACCTTGGCAGATCAGTAGTTAGGTAGAGAATAAAAATGAGTTCGTCAGCTTAATCTGGGCCAGTGGAAGTTATAAGGTTAGAATTAGATAGTTTTCTGTCAAAAGAAAAGGAAATAAACGGTCAACAAGCTCAAATGCACCCAATAAAATGAAGAAAAAATGTTAGGATAAATAAAGGGTAGGTAGAAGAAAGGTTGCGAATGTACAAGGTTGTTGAGTCAAAAGCACATTTATCATGATTAATCCTATGTTTCATGTGCAGGAGAATTTATGAGAAAGAAAAATGTTCACAAGTTGGTTTAACTAATTTCCCCTCATTTCATTATGCCCCCACATGCTTATTTGCTAATTTCCCCATTATCCCTTTATCAATTATAAATCCCCTTTTCCTTTCATTTCGACCCTTACCCCCCTTACCCCTTGGTTTCACAATTTCCTTAGTAATTACCCTTCAAAAATCATCCCCCTACCCAAAACCCCTTTTCCCTAGTGTGAAACCCAATTCCCATTGCAAATATTACCTTCCCCCCTTATTAATTTCCCTATTTCCTTTCAAAAACCCATAAAACCCCCTTATCGTAAGTTTTTATCCCCGTGCATTATCTAATTAATTTCCCCGCTTTATATTTCCCGGACAAACCCTTTTTTAACCCACCAACCCTCGGTATGGTTAAAAAACCTCGCCACATAACCCATGGTACCACTTTATTAACCCGCTACTTATATTTAATCCCTGACCTTATACACTAATTAATTACAATTTGTTGTAATTAAACCCTGGGCCCTGCAAATCCCTTTCATGATTCCCTCTGTGCAGCTTAACCACGCAACAACCGTCTAATCTCCTACCCCCAGATCCGACGGTGCGCATCCATATCGCGCAGGTTCACTGTCCGACCAATAGCAGCTCGAGAGCATGCGAGATTTGCGATTTATCCTGGGCATTGTTCTGCTATGTGGTGGACCCAGGCTAGATCACCTGCTCACGAAAAATACCACCTACCCTCCAAAAGCAGTGCGATGGCCCAGAAAACCACCTCCCACCCAAGCCAAAAAACTATGGACTATTCATTTATATTTTCCACGCCAAAATGTGACTGTTACCCACTAAAAAGCTTGAAAAGTCCCAATTCACTATTTTGCTCGTTTTTTACTGCAACTGCTGCTCAAGCCATTTTGCGACACCCTGAACCTCTGTGACCAAATTGACCACCGTATGTCACCTAAAGAAGCTCCGGACACCTAATTCAAGCAATCAGTTCAAGTAATCAGTTCACAATTGAAGCCATCGTACCCTCTGCATTCACCATTGAACCCAGTTTGCAAGCCAGACCGCCAAATTCCAAGTATTCTTGAGAAAAACCAGAACAACCCTCTCAATTTGAAAATGCACAGTTTAATTGAATCGTTAATTAATTAAAATTAATTAAGAAACGTGCTTGAATTGAGGAGAAATTTATTTCTATGTCCCAAACCCTATTTGTAAACTATAATTACCCTCTCATTATTCCAGAGCTTCCAAACCTCACTTCTACAACCACTACAAGCCTAATTCATATCTCTACACCCAATTATGGCTTCCCAAACCTCTCTAGACGTGAGACCTCTGTAAACTCCTCACCTGGACATCGACCACCTTGCATTAGCAGATAGAGATTTTCAAATAAAGGATATTGCTTCTCCTGCTTACCTTCTAAAGCTCCACTGCTGGAGTAAGGATAGATTCTTAAACCAGAACGATGACATCCACCTTTGGGAATCTAATTTTCCCAAATATTTGTTTCCAGAATTACACCCATTCCCAGACATTATCCATTTCTGTCATGCTTGCTACATTCCTAGCTAAAGGGCTATTATCACCCCTAACCAGCAAGTGTTATTTACCATCATTGCAGAATCTATCAACCAAATGCTTCAGGTCCAACCAAGCCCTAATGAGACCCCACTGTCTATTGGAGACTTGTTGGACCTATATGTCAAGTTAGACCTAGCCAAAATAGCCCAAATTTTCAAAACTTTCATCATAGAGGAATGCCATACTCCCACAGATAGTCCCCCTTATGCTCCCACCATTTTTTCAGAAAGGGGTAGACAGATTATTACCATGCTCTCTTTCATCTTAGGATATACCACAAATGAGCATGTGGATGAGGTTGTCCTGGCCTTCCTTTCCATCTTTAGCCCAAGCAAGCCTCCTGCTATTATTTATAACTATGCTCAGTTCATTGCAGATAGGATGCATGAACAGTTCACCAGACTATCAACTGAGAGAGTTTTCAAGTATTCTTTTGTATTATTTCACATGTTTTTATATTATCAATCAGATAAATTCCCTGTCAGCATCTAAAAGTTAGATACCAAAGGAAATCCAAGGTCAGTTATTTATTGGACACCCTTGATCCAGAAATACTCCACAACATTCACCTATAAGGACTTCATTGATTCATTTGTCCATCCAGTCATGAACATGCTAACTAGTAGTCCTCAGCCCAGAATCAACCAAGAGATCAAAAGGGTCTTACAGTTGGCCAAGAACATCAAAGTGGGAGACTGGTATTTGTACCAGAACCACACAGAGATTAGATTTATGGATGCCAACTTGCCCCTTACAAATTTCCCAAATACCTCCCTATGAGGATATTTGCACTGGAATCTTTTAGGCAGATCATCAATTCGGATGAAGTCAACTTCCTAGCAACTAGGAAGAAAACCCAATTTAAAATGAAAAATCAATTGGGCCCCTTCATTTGTAATAATAGAGAAGTTGGACTAGAGGCAGATAAGATTATGTAACAAATGAAATTCATAAACAACTTTATGTGGAAGTATGACCCTTATGGGGACATAAATAAGTTGAGGATCAAGGTCAAATTGGGACCTTTCATCCACCATACCATACCAGACATTGAGAGGTTTGCCAATCAATCAGAATTCCAACACTCTAATTGACATGGATAACACAGTAGTGGATGTACAAAATACATTGATTGATGTAGAGAAACAAATTGATGAAAGTTCTTTCCTGCAAGTTCCAAAAATAGTGGAACCCATGAATATTCCTCCTGTTTTACAGGCCTCAGCAAATGAGGAAAGAAACCCAAAAAGAGACAGGGAGGAGGGTTCTTGTTCTGCTATGGAAACCACATATGAGCACTTTGAGCTCAGAAAAACACCCAAGCTGAATCCTGTAACTGAACAGGAGGACACCATTGAATCAGTGGAAATAACTAACATTGATACAATGGTGGAAAGAAGCAAAGGCACAATAGTTTCAGGAGAAACACAACAACCCTCAACATCTAACACTCAGTTCATTGAGAGACAGCTCAGTGTTGAGGTTTCTTCTCTTTCCAAGCTAGCGGATAAGGAAAACGATATCAACGACAAGTACAAGGAGATCAAGTTGAGAAATGAGAAATTGAAGGCTGAAACATATGCTCAATACTTCAAGCACACACCAGCAAATCAGAGCAGGTTGTTGTCAAATTTTGACATCAAATCAGGAAAAATGTAGGTGTCCTTCATGCAGCCTGCTGTTCAGTAGCCAAAAACATTAGATGACTACAGAAAAACTAACTTTGAGGTGTTGGCCAGGGATGCTCATCCCATTGACCAGATTGAATTGCACAAGTAGGAAGGAGAAATGATCTACTCCACTTTGACAGGAAAGGCCATGGTTGAACATAAGCTGCAAATCTCCTTGCATAACATTACAGCCCAATATAAATTGGAAAAGGCCTCCTCACAGGCCAAGGACAATAGGATCAAGTCATTAGAGGACTTGGTAATTGAGTTGGGACATGATCACAATGACATCAAAGCTACTGAGAAATTGATCAAGAAGAAGAATGAGGACATTGTAGCTCTTAAAAAATATTTGAAACTTCCTCATTCAGAGCACCCATAAACAAAAGAGGTCTTGGAGAGCCAAACACATTAGGAGGAGCTGATGGACTTGGTTCTACAACTGAATGATCAACTAAAGTAAATGGAAAAGGAGTTAGATAGCTTGATACAAGTAAAACAAGCTAGTCTAGAGACTGCCCCTACCACTCTTATCCTAACAATTACTACAGCAATACCTTCCACTTTGGCAGCATCATTAGCTCTTGCAGCTCCAATGGCTACAACATTGACAACTTCTACAACGTCTACATCAACAACAAGGTCAACAGTAGCAGCTCAGCTAGGTGATGAGGCTAGTCGATTGGTCAAGGCAATGCAAGACATGTCCTTTCAGGCAACTGAAATGAACAAGCTCAAGGAAAAGGTAACGAGTCTAGAGACTGACTATAAGCTTGAATAGATTATGCACAAAGGAGAAGTGCAGAAAGCACCCAGGATGAATGAAATAATAAAAAACTTGGAGAAGGAATTGACTTTAAAAGAACCCCTTGGACAGGCTAAGGAACAATTATGGGCTAATATCATTGACTCTATCAATGATATTTGGCCATCCATTCAAGTAATTTTTGAACTGATTGACTTAGTGAAGCAGGCTACATAAAGCCATACAGTGAGTGAAAACAGAATTGGGAGATATGCCAGAGGAAGCAACAAGGATCATTCACTTCCTTAACTCCAAAAATAAGTATGAATTTCAGGAATTAGAGATACCTAACACGACAGGTACAATACTAGAAGTAAAAATGGTCCTCACCAAGAGGAATTTAATGCTAAACCTTGAAGATAAGTGCCAAACCATGCAACTGGCTATAGACCGGTTCATGGTTAAATTTAAAGTTTTGAGGCAAAAGGGTCTTCCCAATCCCTTGGTAATAAATGATAAGTTAATGACACAAGAGGACTACAATAGAAGAATTAGAGAAGAGGCCAAGGATCAAGTGAACACTTCATCTATGAATGGGATGCCAACTGGCAAGGTCCTATACCAAACTTTTGAGAACTTGTTTTACCTCCAGCGTGAGGTAAAACACCTTTTTGTGAATAAGCTCACTTTTGCCAAGGACACGGAGGCAGATGAGATTTATAGGAAAATGATAAATATCCAATTATCAGATGTAGAAACATGGGATAAATTGAATGACTTATTGTAGAAATACACAGTCAAAATGTAAAAATGTATAGTAAGGGTAAAAGGCATAGTAAAAGGATAATAACGGGCTAGCCAGATGAAAGAGTATTAGTGTTATGCTTCTTAACCTGCAAAAGATACCCAAATACATAATATGCGAAGAAAAGAGACCGAGAACATAGAATGGCAATGACTTTATTATTCAGAGAGAAATGTTCACTTGCCTCTTCGAGGGGGCAACCTCCAATAGAGCAGAGCTCGATTACAAAAATAAGGCACGATGCTCCTC
>APFE030129669.1:0-51643 GCA_000404065.3 Pinus taeda
AAAATGCAAAACAATAAAAAGCTCACTAAAAAAAAATTAAAATTAAAATAAAAAACAAGAAAATGAAGAAAATGACCACTTCAAAAATTATCAAATTTACAAAATAATTATTTACATTTTATACATTAGAAAATTTAATGCCGAAAAACAGGTCTTTTAAAAAAATGGTGTGATGCAGAATACTCTCTTTCTTAAATGAGCATGAAAATCACTACCATTCTAAAACGTAATGTACATAAAAAAAAATTAAAGTGCCAAAAACTATGCTCTAAAAAAAACATGTGCGTTTTGCATCACCCCTTTTCAAAATCAGGTCACTTTTTTGCTATCTGTACGAAACAGGTAACAATATCAGTTCTTGTTTTAAAGTTTACGTAGGCTCCTTTTTGCGTTGCCTTCATGTTTTTCTTTGCTTACTCGCTTTGATTTATTTTTACTTTTTTTCTTTGCTTGCTTGTTTGTTTGCTTACTATGCACCTATAGGATTAGTTTCATGTGAAATTGTGTTTTCCTCTTGAGACAAGCAGGGTGAAGTACAATAGGACTTGTAAGGCTATCAACATTTGGTTATATGTTATCCCCTCTCTTTATGAAGAGCTTGCATTCTTCAATCCATGTTACCTTGACAGAAAATACGTTTTGTTCAGAGTGAGTCTTGGTGAAAACACAAGACTTTCCCTTTTAGCTAGTACTTCCTACTCTAATCAATTTTTCCTTTATTTGGTTAACCTTTGTCAACTCAGTCAAGTATAGTAAGGTGAGGGGGAAACCTTAACAAGTATCTTAGACATATATATAGCATACCTCTCTGAAGGGACAACCTCTTCTTCTCTCAATAAGTCATGATCCCTCTTCTGTCTCATGAAATAAATAAGTGCCTATGCACAGTTCTCTAAAAATTATATATATATATATATATATATATATAGAATGTAAGGTGAAAGAAATGAAAGGCTTACTACATAAAGAGGTGAATCAAGTGACTCCGCCCAGGTACTATCCAGGGTTGCTGGCAGTGGAGCAACATGAGAGGTGAAACTAAAAATATGATAGCCTTAGACTCGCTTTACATGAGAAAAGGTCCATAAAAAGAGTTGGAGTTATACCAGTTTGTTGCCAATGTTGTAGCGGCTACAACCACCCTACAAAATATTTTATTCGCTTCATTTTGGAGCCTCGCTCCTAAAATCTCAACAACTTTTCTTACATTACACAAGTAATTGTGCTTTCATTTTACTTTATCTTTTTCTTTACAACTTGTGTTTGCTTACTTTCTTTGTCATCTAATGGCAAGCTCACCCCATGAAATGGCTACAAACCAGTTCTAGCATTGTCTTGATGATCTGTGCAATCCTTGAGGGCAGCCAACCTTTCTCTCAGGAAATACACTGTGCAACCAAACAATTAGCTTTGACTCCAGAATGTGCATACCCAGTTGGAACCTTGTCTTAAACTAGGAAATTGCACAGAGAAGTCCAAGCCAGGAAGTGAGCCTTCAACTCCAGAACTATTAACACCTATAAAACAACTTGTCTTTAGCTATGAAATTGCACTAGGCTTGAGAGGCAGCCCAAAGCCACTCAACCCAAAAATTTTGCAAAACATTTTATGCTCAAAAATACTCAATGCATGAACTAGAGATTTTCTCAGTCCCTCCGGAACTATGCAATATTTTGAAGCAGTGCATGGCACTTTTCCTGAAAAGAAGGAAGTTAAGAGGAAAATCATCATTGGGAAGTAGGGATCCATTATTATTTTCTTGAAGGTAACACATTGGCATTTTTAGAAGTTTTTTCCAACTGTCGTTTTTGTCCTTGATCTTAACCATATGCGTCATGAACTCCATTTGGTCAAATATATGTAATGGATACCTCTAGATCTCACTTATGCATTTGATCACCAACCTCTAGCCTCCCTAGGAGATCAAAGGGATTTTGGAGCATTGTCATTGCTTTTTGAGGTGATTTTTGCTTTTATCAGCTTATGCCAATTTTTCTGTCACTTCTTCTTGTTTAGATTGTGAGAGTGTTGTTTCACTCATTTTTTTGAATGACCACTGGTGTTTAAACTTTTTTTATCTTTTAGAAGTGTTATTTCAAGCTATACATTGCCTTCCCTAAGTGACGCATGATTTTTCCTGTTTTTACACCAACGATCACCATTGCGACGACTCCCTTCACATGCTTGTGTTCCTTCAATTTGATTCATTTATGCACTTGTTTTACATGTAGACATCTACACTTAGTTATCTCTACGCTCAACATTAGACCATCCTTCAAATCTTCTTGTTTTCACACTCCCCATGAATAGGTTTAGGCTCCTCTTTGCGTGGATCTCACATTCACTTGCATGCACTGTGCAATCTTGGAGCTCAAGGGCTCTTCCTGGGATTTTTGAATTGTGCAGAGCCTGTACTGAGATGGCTAAAACTATGCATTGCACAGTTCTATGAGCGAGTCTCCCAGCTTCGTCACTGAGATTGCGTAATGCACAGTCTCTCCCAAGCCCCATCCCAGACTGAATTGTGCATTCCGTAGTTTCTGTTATCAAGCTTCCATAGTGGATGTTGGGACTATGCAGCGCATGGTTCACACAGTTAGTCAGTCACCCCTGTCAATCAAAATTTCACATTTCCTCTCATCATATGCACTGGTTTCTTCTTTATCATGCTATAAAGTTAGATTTGTAAGTGCTAATGTTTGCATGCCATGAGTTTCCATTCTGGCCCACAAGTACCACACTCATGAAGTGCTTCTCTCTAGCAACAATTGTAACATGGCACCAAAGAGGCTTGTTTCAAGAGCAACCTTTGAGATCAGGATTGGGGAAGCAATTAAAAAAGTTCCATTTTACTGGCCAATATATGTAGATGCTCAACTGTTTATAGAAAATGAGTCAACACTAACATGGCAACAAAACCAATAATAGTGCAAGAAGGTAGTAAGATAGTACAACATCAGGGAAAGAGGAAGTTGAATACATAATAAAGGGAGAACAAAATTGCATAGAGAAATCACATTCAATAATCATGCAAGCAGATTCGACAACAGAAGCAAAAGAAATCACAGGACAGAGACAGTAGAGTAGAGGAAGAGAGAAAGGTAGAGCTTGTAGGTAGCAGAATTCAGATCGCAGCAGGCAGGACAAGAGTCAAAGGAAGAATAGAAGATGAGAAGTTGAAACATGAAGAACAATAAATGCAAGGTGAAATGACAGAGAAAACAAAACTAATATAGATTGATGAGCTAGAACAACCAACAGTTGAGGAAGAGAGTGAACGGTTGCATGTTCCCTCACCAAAGCTAAGCACAAGAACCAAGTCCGGCTGGGGGCCGACAGGTACATGGAGCAATTGATATGTGAGGCCACCAACGATGACTTGCATTAGAGTACAAACAACATGGAGAAGTACATTGGTGGTCCAGCCACACTTAGGACAATGTTGTGCATGCTTCATGACGAGACAGACACGGTTTCCAAGACCACATGCCCAGATGCCATGGAGGCAAGAGTCTACTTTCAGCAAGACATCATCAAGCAATTTTGGGTCATCACAGCACAATACCAAATTTGGCATCAATACATTACTGAGAAACATCAAGTGGATGTTGCAGAGTTGGTCTTTCCCCAAACCTCAGAGTCATAGTGTTTTTTTTTGTTAGGTTGTCTCTAGCATATTTTCTCTCACATGAGTACATGTGGAAAATTGTATTATTGTAAATATGTTGTAAGTGAACTTCAAAGTGTCACTAGTTGAATGTGAACAGTCACTATGTAATGTGAAGAGTCACGAGGGTAGTCCAAGAGTCAAAGGGGATTTTCAAGTTTCACCCCACCCTTTGCTATATATAGGACCTCATAACTCATAGTACAGGCTTTTTGGGAGCCAAGATTTTGGCTAGGATTTGCTTAGAGAAGGACTTGAGACTATTTTGATGCGCGTTGTATTCTCCACAACTTAGAGCAAGTACATCTCTTTTGAGGAGCAGAAGATGTTGAATGTAATGTTCCACTATTGGGGCTAGTGGTTGTCAATGATGTATGTATGGATGGAACTTTCACTTAGTATATATAACTAAGCCAACACATTTTCATGCATATGTTTTTATTGTAGTTTGATTATTTTGGTTACTTTAGGAATGTATGTTATTTCACTTACACATTTTTTATGAACTATTTTGTATACAATTGTATGAATCTTGTTGAAGACGTGCTATTAACACATATTTCATTAAATTTGGAAGTATTCGGTGGATCTAGAATATATAATTTTATCTAGATTAAGTTTTTTCAAAATGGGGAATTAGAAATTCACTTAGTTCACTAATTTTAATGTAGATATTCATCATTTTTTGCGAAAAATTTATCATGATAAACTTTATTAAACAAATTCATATAAAATTGCAAAAGCAAATCTTTCATGTCTAAATCTTGGATTGCTTACATTATCTATTTTAATATTTTTATGATTTGTATTAAAATATAAGGTTGTTAAGGTTGTTTTATGAAAAGAATGATGTGTATTTTACTATTATTAACCCATTTAATGATAATCCGATATAGTAAATATCATGTATGTTTTAAGTTACAGTTATTACTAAGACAATGTTGGCACAATTCAAAAGTCTATCACCTTTGCAATACTAGTAATGTCGTTGAAGAATTAAAAAATCTCATAGATCATCGAGTTTATACTCATATTGGATTTAAATTTCAAAATACTTGTGATGCTACCAACCTTCTTGATCTTTTAACTAAACAAAATTATGATGAGCTTGAAACACTTCTTTAATGCTTTCTGAGCATAACAATAAAATTTGAAATAATTTTGGGTAATACCTTTTTGCCTTCTTATATACCATATTTTGTCTTAATGGATGATAATCATCATTATCACCATCATCATTTCATATTATTGTAGGAAATTTTGCACCATTTTAGAGTTGATGAGAAAATATTTGTTTAGGATCAAATTAAATGTTGAATGCGAGTAGTAGCATAATTTATTTATTATTTATTATTTGTACTTTTGTGCTAAAAACTAAGTTGATTGAAGCTTGCTTAATGAATAATAGATTAATATGGAAGATACATATTAAGTATAAAATTATTTAATGACAAATGGTCATAGTAATGTGTCCAATATATACCAACATAGATCCATCTTAAGTACGAATGTAGGGATCAAATTTCTTCATGTGCAAACATTTTTAGAGTGCAAAATACAATGTGTTATTTTTCATTGTTGAAACTGTATTTTTGAATGCTAAATAAAGTATACATAAGACCAATAAAAATTTTAACTATAAAAACTTATTTTTTATATATATAGATATATATGAAGTTGATATTGACATAAATTAGATAATATAAATCTTTAAATAGTTTATTTGAATCTCTAGTTGAAATATTTTTGAAAAGTATAATATTTAAACATCTAATTCACACATTTTTTTCTTCTAATTACTTTACAACATATTCATTTTTTTATTTTTCTATTTAGAACATATTTTTTATTTTAAAGGGGCACAAACGGACAGACAAACTTACACATCTCCTCATACTGGGTTGTAGGATGAGCCTCTCGACTCAATTACTAATCATTTTAATGATTAAAATCAATCACGAATTAGAATAGTAACAAAGTAACACAATTTTATTATTTTCAAATACAAAAGGAAAGAGAGAAAAGTGACTAAACTATTGATTACAAATGTTTAGTTTTTATTCCTGTAGTGTTTAAGGATATTGTACTGAAAAGAACATATTAACATTTATCTAAAACTTAGATTCCTTACATCATTTCTATTATCATTAATATTTATATTTATGTATTAAATTTGACTCATGAATAATAGATTTTGTCAAAAAAAATCTTACCTATAAAGTTTTTTAACAATATATTAATATTGTTTTTCTTACTATTATTGACCATTTTAAATTGACACTAACTACTTTTCCTAAGTTGAGTAAAAATTTATTATAATAGTACAATGTTGGCACCATTTCAAAATCTATAAGAGGAAATATTTTATAAGTCTAGTTGTGTTGCTCAATGATCAAGATAATTTTTTTATAAATTAGAGTGCAACAAAATAGTAAATTTGATTTATATCAATTATAATAAGGAATATTAAGGAAAACTCACTTCAAACATTATTACAAGTTTCTAGCATCTATTCATTAAGTGTTTAAATGATTTACATTAAATAAAATACTAATTAGGTACCCCACTATTGTTTTAATGGACCAAGTTTAGAAGATGTTTTTAAGTGTATTATTGAATTTGATTATTCATATTTGATATGGTGAGAAGTCATGTTGTTCAAATAAAGATTTGAAAACTTAAATATTTTATGGAAACTTAAATATTTTATGGCAATGTCATGTAATTTGTATCAACACAAGATTACATTGAAATACTAAATAATATAAAACTCAAAAAATAATATGAAGGTAATATTTCATATACAACAAATATTGAAAAGTGTATCTGAATGCATATTAATAGATCCTTCAAAAAAAAATTACATTCATGAATCATATAAACCTAATCTTAAGATATGTGTTCTTGCAGTGTTCTTTCTTTAGCATCCATGCCCACACTATGGTATTAATTAGAATAGAACCAAGTTCTTTGTCATCAAGATTTGGTATCCAATATTGCTCTAAAAAATTTCCATTGTATTTCCCTGACATAGGCTTCCACTAGTCAACCTTTACATGAAGATTCTCAATTTCATTATCCCTAAAGGTATCTGAGATGGATTTTGCCATCCAAATCATTTCTCATGCATCCTCATTTCCTGATCTAACTAGCAACGTCCTTCCTTTCTCAACATCAATCATCGGATTGAATGTTGGCTTTGGCTTTTTTCATTTGGATCCAACATATATTGGTTCATCTATCGCATTATCAAAATCTACATCCATAATACTTGAGATTACATGGAGTGCATTACAATAAACATAAATTCTTTGCCTTCTCTTGGGCCAGAAATCCTCAAAAGATGAATCACTTCCATCTACTATTCTATGATCATTATAGATTCCATCTAATGTATCAAGAAATCTTTCCCAATACACTACTTTATGTTTCCATTCCTCTGTAACAGTTGGTGAATCCTCATTCGCGATAGTGTCTTTCCACATTTTTATGTATGATGTTATCCCTTTGTTTAGTTATTTTAGCTAGACATCAATATGTTTGGAAGCTTAGAAAGATGTCTTCCCTATGGGAATTATAGGTCAACCTTCATCATCTCCATAACTCAAATTGTTTTGACCACTTAGTATCTCTAATTGATTCTTTGTACCTTAGTATTGAAACATCATTGAGTACAAGAAATTGGACGTATTAGACATTAAGATGTCCAACTAGTGCATTTTTTCCCTCCTTGGTGTATCCATTAAGGAAAATTTTGAAGTCACAGACCTTGTCAATAAGTATAGGTGGAAATACTCGATTTTCTTCAATTATGCGATATGTATCCATCATTTTAGGTTAAGAATATATATCTTTACTTTTTAGGTTGGAAGGAATTCTTCTGTAGGTTCCATCTATGTATTCATGAGTGTGCCCCACAGGCAAGAACCCAACCTCAATAGTGATGAAGACACCAAGTGCAGTTAAAAGTGATAGAAACATGAAAAGATAGAGATTCTTATTATCACTTACTGCATTGTGCAACTGTAACAACAAATGTCGAGGAAGAGGTTTAAAATCAACATTTTGACTTTTTTTATCTTCCATGAGATATGAAATCATCCTTGTACACTTTAAATTTTGAGTAAATAAAGGTGTCAAGTAATGCATTTGTAAGTGGGTTTCTTGAACTTCCACTTTCATAAAGTAGATCACCATACATATCCATTTGTGGGTCTTCAAGGTCCCTTAAGCACTTTGCAAGGGATGTAATAGTAAATTGTGATCCCATATGTACAAATGGTAAAGAGAAATGACCAAAACCTCTTGTCTTATGCCCATGTGTTAGCATACCTATCAGTGGAAACCTAAATTTGTTCCTTCAATAGATTTTGATTTGACACGTAGCCTTGGGATTGAAGTCTTTGTTTCGTCCATTTTATCATGGATAATTCTCAAATACTCCTTTGGAAACTCCTCTAACATAATTATGTGGGCATAGTAGCATTATTTTCCACACATAAAAATCTTGTTATGTTTTTTCAACCTACCTCATGCCTTTTCTTCCAACTCTTTTGTAGTTTTTGAATTCATTTGTGCTTTCAACACAATACATTCACCACATTTACTGAAGTTGGTGTTCTTTGAAAATGCCACATCTCGAAACTTAGTATTCCAAATCCTGCTCATTGTAGACTTTGATATTGATGGGTAATTGAGTTTTTGAAGAGCCTCATTGATCTCTTTTAACAAATAATTTTGTGTGTAAGTCGAAGGAAGAAATATTAAAGGAGAGTATGTTCCATCTTATTCAACTTGACGTGTTTGGTTTGGTGAAAATTCTGAATTATCCATTACAATTTTTTTCAATATTTCTATGGCTTCCTTTGTGTGAGCTTGTGCTTTGCATGTGTTGATGTTACCATGAATAGCTTTTATCTATCCATGTTGGAAATAATGTTGGTAGTTATAAAATGTGTTTTAAGGAATCTTATGTATCTTATACCAGTCTTTCTTACAAATAATATTTCCATTAAATCTCATGTCCTTTACATTTCTAGCAATAGGTGGTAGGCCATGGCCATGGCTCTTTCACATGACTCTGTTTGACATGAGTGAATTTAAGACAAATTCCCTAATACTATTTTTATTTATTTATCTCATACCTCTCCTAGCACCTGCAATGGCCTTCCTATCCACATGTTGAAGACAATATTTTCTACAACATACACCTGCTGCCAAAAGTCGAATTTCTTTCACTTCATCTATTTTTGTTTGACATTTTGCAATTTTTTTTTTAGCCATAACTCGTTTAATCCTTTTATATTGCCTTGTTACATGCATAGCAATTAAGTTTCTATCTTTTTCATTACAAAGATACCCATCCCATTTGTTTAAGGGATTTGTGTCCTCTATAACATCCCATATCACCATTTCCTTGGTTGGCTCCTTTAACTTTTCCTTGACCCTTAATATCACACCTTTGTTGTCCACCAATTTATTTTCTGGCCATCTAAACAAACAGTATATAGAATTATCCCCAGTTCTTGATATCTCACAATTTTTATCTATCTCTTCCAAAAAAACACCAAAGTCCATTTCACCTAGTGTTTCACCCTCAACAATGTGCTCCTCGCAGACATTAACTAGCATTCCTTTGGCAATGCACATGCTTGTTCCCATGCATTCATGTGTAAGAGAAACCTTTGTACATATGGATCTAAGCCTATCTTGGGGAATATTTATGGCATGATCATGACAGTGAGGCTCCAAATCTGATTCTGGCCAAATCTCATAAGATTCCAATGCACCCCCTAATGTATGCTCAAATCATGTTGGATGTGGTAGAGGAGCATCATGTTTTAACACCTTCTCAAGTTTAACCACTATGCATCCTTTATTTACCATATTTCTAAGCACTTTATGCCCAAGATTTGTATTGAATATGGAGCCCTCACCCAACTTCAATCCATGTTGCAGAAGATCTACGTTGTCTCCAATAGAAAATGGAGAAGAAACATTTGCACCTATAAACAAATGTAAATAAGGTTAGTATTTACTCAATAAAAAATTTACTATATTATCAATAATATTTAACACATGCCTCAATATTTTGATTTACCTATGTTGTGTCTCAAATCTATGGTCTTCCATGGATGTATGTCCCCTTCATTAACATCCTCATCAATCAAATGTGGTTGAGTGATACCAATTATCAAAATTGTAACATAACCTGCATTAACCCTTTCTCCAACATAATAAGTTCTAGACTTTGCAAATTTGACCCTTCCGAGCCCAATGACCTAATCACTAATAAGGAGATCAACATAGTCCCCTTTTGCCAAAATTATATTTTCCATTGTAGCTTGTATCAATTATGTAACAAAAATTAAATCGTAACATGTAATCAAAAGGTTGAACCATGTAAAGTGTGACTTTATATTTTCACAAAAACACAGCTTACAAAAAAGTAATATAGATGCAATAATTTAAATTGTATGGTAGTCATATTATATATAATGAAACATTGTTTCCCACCATCTAGTGCCTACTACCAAATTACTTTAATACAAATTACACAAATATATATATATATATATATATATATATATATATATATATATATATATATATATATATATAATATATATATATATATATATAATATATATATATATATATATATATATATATATAATATATATATAGATATGAAGATCGGGCAATTAGAGATGTAGATAATACATAGAATGAAAAATATAACCTCATATCAAACCACCAAGTTCCTATTTAACTTTAGAAATGACACTTGTAGTGTTGATGCATGTGTATGAATAATGATCATAAGAAATTTGTAGAAGTTCAAGAACCAAAACATGGTCCTTTGGAAAATATAAGAAATTCCAAGATCGATGCTACATAAGATGTCTAAAATCCCCATGAGAAGGAGAAATTATATTTATATTTCACTTAGTGAAGATGTTTGATGTTTGAACATGATAATCGAAAGTGAAACTAGAGGTTTTCTTCCAAATAAAATTTTTGTTACTGTAAATACTAGATAAATCTCATTTTTATTCTAAAAGCAAAGAAATTGCATTGGAAGAAAAATTAGTATACCTCAATAAGACATTTATTCATAAACTTCAAAATTATACAAAGCTCACATTATTGTCCATGGATCAAATAATTATGATTGGATTATTGTGTTTGTGCCAAAAGGAAAGCTATACTGTTATGTTTCCTTCCAACTCAAGCACAAATGTAGTGCCAACAATAACATATATTTATATACGATTATTTTGCACTGTCATTGATCTTCATAAATTGTTACAAATTCAATAAAAAGGCACATCAAAAGCTATAACTCTAATCATTGTGATTATTTAAACAATGTCACTCCTAGAGCATTGGTTCCATAAGTGTAATGGTGTCTAGAAGAAAGTTAGTAATCACTAGGTATCCTTATTGCATAATCACAAATGCACTGCCACGAAAAATATCGGAGCACTAACCTTGTTGAGGGTGAAATCTTGATAGTTTTACTTTTGGCACAAGAACAAAGATCTAGTGCATTCTATAATTCCTTCTAACACAAATACAAGCACATTTCCAACAATAATTTTGCATTGTGAAAAAGAATTAACGCATGCAAGATTTACTTCTATCACAAACACAAACACATTTTCAACTGCAAGATGAAGGAAATTTAACACATTCTAACCTTCCTTCTAACATAACGACAAACATATTTCTAATAAAAACATTTCCTTATGAAGGAAATATAATGTGCTAGCTTTCCTTCTATCACAAGTAGAATCCCATTTCGAACAACAACGTTGCACCTCAAATGAAAGCTAACAATCAATATCATTCCTTCTACTACAAACATAAGCATATTTCTAGAAGCAACATTACATGGTCAAATAGATCTAGCACATGCTAGATTTCCTTCTAGCACAAACACAAACATATTTCCAAAAACAATATTATAAGGTGAACGAAATCCACCACACGCTAAATTTCCTTATAACGTAAATAGAAGCATATTACTCACAAAAACATTGTAAAGTAAAAGAAATCTTACATAGAATGAGTTTCTTCTAGCACAAACACAATCACATTGTCAAAAACAACATTGCAGGGTGGAAGATATCTAGAATACGCTTGATTTACTTCTAGCATAAACTCAAGCACATTGCCAACAATAACATTGTAGGGCAAACAAAATCCAACGCGTGATAGAATTCCTTCCAGCAAAAACACAAGTACATTTCCAGCAATAGTGCATTGAAAAAGAAATCCAATGCAAGTTATATTTCATTCTAGCACAAATACAAGCATGTTTCCAACAAAAATATTGCATTGCAAAAGATATCTATTGCATAATAGATTTTATTCTAGTACAAACACGAGTATGTTTCTAACACCAATAGTGCATTGCGAAATAAATTTAGTGCATGTTAGAATTCCTTCCACCATACACAAACATATTGCCAACATCAATATTGTAGGGTAAAAGAAATTTATCTCATGCTATATTTTCTTCTATCACAGACATAAGAATATTTCAAATAACAATATAGCAAGGTCAATTAGATCTAACATGCTATTTGTACTTATATCTCAAACACAAACATGTCACCAATAATAACATTGCAAGGTGAATGAAATCTAACACATGATATATTTCCTTCTCTCGCAAACACAAGCACATAACAATATTGTACGATGAAAGAAACATATCGAATATTAGATTCACTTCTAGCTCAAACAAGAATATTGCCAAAAACACCACCATTGCAAGATAAAAGAAATCTGATGTGTGATAGATTTCCTTCTAGCACAAACAAAAACACATAACATTGTAGGGCTAAAGAATCTAGCACATGCTAGATTTTGTTATAGCAAGAACACAAACATATTACCAACAACATTCTAGGGCAAAAAAAATCTAACACATACTAGATTTCCTTTTAGCACAATCACAAGCACATTAACAATAACATCATTGTAAGGTGAGGGAAATGTGAGGCATACTAGATTGCCTTCTAGCACAAACAATTGAATTGCAAACAACAACATTACAATGTGAAAGAAATCTAGTGCACACTATATTTCCTTCTAACGCATATACAACCACATTGTCAATAAACTCATAGAAGGGTGAAAGGAATATAATGTATGCTCGATTTCCTTCTAGCACAAACACAAACACATTATAACATTTCTAGATAAAATAAATCTAGCACATGTTAATATTTACTTCTAGCACAACAAAAGCATATTGCCAACAACCACATTGTAGTGAAAAAAATCTAATGCATGATAGATTTCTTCAAGCCAAAATAGAAGCATGTTGTCAATAACAACATTGCAAGGTGAAGAAAATCTAACACGTGTTAGATTTACACATAGCACAAACACAACCAAACAACAACATTTTTTCCAAACAAGTAATTCAACAAGACATGAGTAAAAAGGCCTTATAACTCCCTTTATTTGACATTGCCACTGAACATTTGGAATTTTTGAAGTACTCATAAAACCTTCAATAGATTGAAGTTGATTAGGAGATAGTCTTTTAGGCTTCTCGTGGCCAAAATGAATAAACTTTATCAGTAGAGATCTGCAAGATCCCACTCACAACTTGAGCAATAGATAAGTCTACACGTGAAGTTAAAGGATCCTTTCTAAGTCTTTGAAATTCCACCATTAATTACACATAGGAATCATGAACAAAAGCCATCAATTCCTTATTCCAAGAGGCAATAAGTTGATTGTGTGTGTCATGTTTATTTCGTAAAGAAATTACGAAGGCTTCATTTTCAAATAGATATCGCCCCGCATTGTGGGCTATAAGAAAACATACAATGATCGTCACTAGCATGCTGACTGAGAAATTCAATGGAAGGGGGGATAAGATGAAATTATCTAAACAAACCCTCGTAGTTTTTCCATTTTGGGACACATTTGTAGCAACACCAACAATTTGAGCCAAGTTGTACATATACCTCGTGTCCAATGCCACACTTGTCTATCCAAAGCCAAGGGTAATGGAAACAAGCCATTTATCAGTAATTTCGCTCCCATCTTCATCTATGCATACATATATAGTATTCAATTTTGTCGCAACACTTGAGCTACTAAATAGATTTGATATTTGAAATTTTCTCCACTTTTTTATTTTTTTTTTATTTTTTATTTTTTATTTTTCTGGAAATAATCTCGTTAGAATGGAAAATATGTGACCCACAAACACATTATATTTCCGGCATGGAAATGATAATCCTATTTCCCGAGTTAACAATAACACTTGTTCAACTGACATAAAAACCAACAATACAACAATACCATGATATTTAAATTTGTTAAATAATTATTTGATTCTCTGATCACCACTTTCAACAACATCTTTTGTAGAGTTAGACTTCAAAGGTATACAAATAATTGTAGAATCAGATGAGCCCCAAGAAAGAGTTTTGCGAACAGAAAGTGGAAGAAATTGATCTTGGAACCTCCCAAGCAAATATTTACCTCTTAAATAATACATTTTTGCACTTGGTGATCTTGAAGGTATAAAATGACCAAGGTTCAAAGACGTATTAAGGTCCAAACCCAAAGGATCAAATGAATAAATAAATCCCTCAGAAACTTTCAATGGAAGGTCACATAGTAGGTAACAACTTAGCAAGCTTGAGCCTTAGCTAAGGGTTTGACCTCGAAGTTTCCATGGAGGATTAATATGGAGAATGCATATTTCCTCCATACTTAGCACAATCTCTTCAAAAGTAATAATGAGAGCAGGCCCCTCGAATTCACCTAGATTAGGTTGAAGTAAAGATTGTCATGGGTGATCCCACTTATCATATATAACGTGTAATTTCTTTGCTTGGCATTGGTCTGTTATCTCTGACAGGTCAAACAATGTAAGGTCGTCATTCCTATATCTCTGAAACAATTCAATTATTCTAGTATGATCCATACAAGGCAAATCTTTTGATATTTCTTGATCTATAAATGACATATATTGTAGTGACTTTGCACCAAGTCACTCAGCCAAATCATTGCTTATAAATCAACAAAGTGTAATGGTGATTCTCTCTTGTGAAGACCCATATGAAAAGTGGTGTAATGATGATAAGACCAATGCAACTACTACTAGGATACCCACTCAGCTTTCCCTTTATCCTACAAAACACTCCCATGTGTGAAATTCTATTTTTTGCCAAGTGTTTGTTTGTAAAAGGGGAAAGTAATGAATAATTTAAACTACCAGAATAACTTTCTTTGGGGAAAAAAAGATGGAAAACATGAAGCTTCATCTCCTTATGAAGCAAGTAAGGCTAACTAGGCTTGATTAATATCCATGACCAAGGAACTATATTAGTGGTAAAATTTGTTGTTTTCACTATGATTGGTGATGAACCTTGAAAGACACACGTGTTATCATCTTCAAAATGTTAACAGCTACACATCCATGACATCTCTGCTTCTTCCAACTTCTATGTCATAATTAGTGTAGTTGAAGCCTTGGAGATTTTTGGATCCAGTGTTCTTAGAAGAATGTGACAGGGTTAGAAGTTGTTTTCCAAGCAATTACTCAACTTTATCACAAGCTAACCAACTACTTTTCCTATTCTATATTACTCTCAAGATCTACTTACATGCCACAAACAAAAGAAGGTATTGTAAAAACAATCTCTCTCTGTTTCTAAAGGAAAACAATCTCTGTGAAATGACCAAAGATAATTTTTATTTTTTATTTTTGTAACAGTTTCCTCGAGAACATTGTCGGAGAACTCATAATCCATTGCAGCATTTGAAAATGACACAAGGCACCGATTCTCAAGCATTTCTTGTTTGTTAGAATGAACTAGGTCCTATAAAAGGTAAGTTTGTCAACCCAAAATTTCCTTGCACAACTGGAGGGTTAATCTAGCTAGACTCCATGATGTTGGTTTGTTAAAATTGGCAAATAGGGCCAAATTCCACTTTGGACAACTCCTATGGGAAATATTATTGCAACATTAAATTCCTCTCTTCGATAAGACCAAAACCGATCTAAAGATTGCCAAATTCGGATAAGGAAAATGGGTTTTTGAATTTATGTTCTCAAGTAAATTTATAAGGTTAGCCTCATCCTTATGTCGACTCATCAAGACTAATGTTCAGGTCCCATGAGCCTCCATTGAATTGTATATATAGAGGTGTCCTCTCACCACATTTTGACACATCCAAGTGCATCATCCACACCTTTGAAAAAGGTGGACATCTAAGGCAAGGACGTAGGTGTCAAGATTCAAGTTAATGAAGATTTTTATCTCTATTTAGGGTGCAGTTTCCTTGGGAGAGAGTCGCAGGTCTAAGGCACCATGGGTGGAGGCTAGAGGATTGTTTGGGAAGTTTAACTCTTGATTATGACAATGAGTTTCTTTTTGGATAGGGACGTAGTCATAGGTATGCTCATTGGGTATTTTTATGTGCCATTTGGTGTGTTTAATCTCTATTACAAGCCACAGAAAGAGGGATGCTACAACAAATTATCGGTATGTAGTTTGGAGGGTGTAAAATACTTTTCTCTAGGCCACATATGCCCAGGCTAGAGTGCAACTAGGTCAAGCACTCTCCCATGTGTTTTGGACTGCTTTGTAATCTCTCATAGGTCCAAACTGTAGCAAGGAGGAAGATGCATCTGAGAGAGAGTTCTGCATGATGTTTGGGCTTGTCATACTTGGATTTTTCTCTCCTACAGCAGGCCACAACCCTAGCTGTGTGTTACAAGTAGGCCGCAAGCATTGACAGCCTTGGACAAGAGGTTGAAATGCTGGCAGGAGGCCACAGGCCTTGGATCTCTTGGATGGGAAACTGTGACTCTTATCTTTTGTTTGAATAATAGTCCAAAACATCAGCAAATTGGAACAAAGGTGTTTGGCAGAAGACCACAGTTAGGTAGGGGTCCAGGAGCAAATAAACAAGGTTGTAATAGTTTGCCATCAAACCTTCTCAATAATTGGCATTATCTCGGTTCATCATTACAGAAGTGTTTCAGCCCTTTAAGATCCTCAACCTGCATTGTTTCTATGACTCACATGTTATGATTTGCATTCTATAAACTCTGGCCCACCTGGTGTTCATAAGAATCACTACAGATCTCTCCAGTCACATGACAATGACTCATTATATCTACAAAACACCTTGATATCTAAAATGGTCTGTTCAAACTACATATTGGCCATGATACGATGGATAAGGTATGACACATGGAAATTGATACTCTGCAAATCCCATGATAGTGACTACAATTCTCATCTATAACATATTTGTACTGTTGTAACCTCGAAGTATAACATAATTCAGATTTCATTAAATTTTTACTAATCAAGCTTTCACCTGTGATTATTATTTGAAGTAGTTTGAACTATAATCTAGCCAGAGACAGCTTGCTCCTGTAATAAGACCTTATCTCAGTGCCCTGAAATCAGTATCTATGATATATCTCCTTAGATCTAGGTTATAAATTGATAAGAACCTTGCATAGAAGTAACGTTGAAAAGGTTAAGTCTTTAGCATAGTAAACCCTGTAGCTGATGGTATATGATATAAATATAAATGGCACAATCTTGAGGATGAAGATAAATGGCAGAAGCACCATATGGGTTTCAAGTTGATCACACCCTTGTATTGTGTCAATCTTTTAAGATCTAATTTTATTAGTTGAAATACCTCTGTGGTTCAAATCTGAAGAATATAATTTGAGGTAGTATGTCCTCAGCTTTTCATCTTATGAACATCACCCTTGGAACACTATGATGATTACCTTGTTCACTTGATCATAATTGATTGGTGGCTTACTACTATTGAATATTTCTATATCCCTTCTGGAGATTGAAATATCAAATCATTTTCTCTAAAGCAATACCTCGAAAGGTCACTTCAATTGCTTCTCCACATATTCTACTGATAATACTTTCAGGTAGCTACATTTGTTGAGAGTAGGTGTTGTATGCATTTTGCAGAGGCTGAGAATTGTGAAAGTCTTGACATTGAGATCACTATACATGAGTCAGTACTACTGCATACACAATTGTGAAATAACGATTGCAGGGTCGTACAATGCACATCAAGATTGAGAGTCGATGTTCTTGGTGGTGCCTAGGGTTTGTCTTTGAGTGAGATTTGTCAAAATTTTGTATAGCTGATTTACAATATTGATAACTCATATGAAAAGATGCATGTGGAAGAAGATGAAAGATGGAAGACTTGCTGATCAGAAGTTCAAAGTCTTGCTTAATAGCTTAAGCAAAGCTACCAAAGTTTTCAAAGTATTTGCCATATGTCTACAACTGTATAGAATACTAAAGCAGTTTCTTTGATATCCTGGGAAGTCAGAATATGTTACAATTAGTATGATTATGTATGACAGTCAGGGTACATCTTGATGATGTATGGGCTTCAGTTTTCTAGAATTACAATACGTTCATCTGGCATATTCAACCTTGAATCAAGTCTATTGTTGAGAATCATAATCTGTTGAGCAGTCAATATATCTCAAAGTCTATATGTGATGACAGGTGTATCTAGGTATTTATAGTGATTAGGGATTTCTATAGAGTCAGTTTCAATAGATTCCCAGAAATTGTTATTTTTTACAGTTTTCTTTTTCCTAGAAACAACAGTTCTAGGGCTCACATGGTAGAGATGCTTAAGTAGATTGATCCTCAAAGTATTTGTTTTTGATAGGACCAAAAATTCACTATGAATTAACTCGTGATTTGTGTTGCTCTCAATTTAGATATTTCAAAGCTATCCATCTTCTGCTTTCCAAAAACACATGCTTCAGCTCTGACGCCAGGTCAAAATTATAGCAAATTAGCATCATGTTATCACTGGAACTGGATCACATAGATCATTCAATAAGACAAAAACACTATGAAATGAGACACTGACATTTTTATTACAAAGACAGAGCAAAAGAAAATGGATTTGGAAGCACATGAACACATAATAGAGCTTTTAACGCTAAACATTCCAATTCCTATGACTCTTTATTTGCCCAATAACCTTTCACTTCCTATAATCTCTCTCTCACCACATATGTAGCCAAGTTTGTCCTCTTATTGAATTTCCATTTTATAGACCCTCAAATTACACCACACACAATTGTTTCATGTACACTAATTTCAAAATTTGACCATTACTTTAATTACCTAACATTTTAACAACAGAACCAAGGCAAGACTTTCAGGACCTTTCTTATAATAGCTCACATCAAATCAGAAGATCCCAAAATGGCTTTTCTTGGTTGCAGTCAACCTCTGACAGATATGTCACTTATGCTAAAGTGACACAAGAAACAATATTGTCATAATGTATGACGCAAATTCATGTCATTAAAGATGATGCGACCACCATAAGCCTTATGCATTATATATGGAATTGTTTGCTGGGGAAAATAAAGTGGAAAGATGATTAAGGTGTAGGATGATTTTGGTGAGATCTAACCAATTTTGGGAACAAAAGGGTAATCACAACAAATATGCACAACTGTGGTATCACTAAAACAACTTATTTAATCATTAATGTTTGTGCACAATGCTATCAATGAAACAGTGATCCTCATTAATCCTTAGTGACAAACAAAGAGCATTAAGACAAAGTGTGCTAAAATAATCTGTAGTTGTAGCTAATACATGTAAAAATTAGCTTAATGGCTTTCTTGGAAGTTGTCTAAATCAAATCCTGTTGGAACTATCCTGCTACAGGAATACAAATACACAAAAGAACCATTAAACTATATTTTCAAAAGGTTGTTCACCAAAACCCTAGTTGATTATTAGAGCATGATAGAATTTATTTCCTATCATATCTTCACTTTTATATGTAAACTCCTGTGTATGCAAGTTCAGCCTTTTAGGATCTGAAGCACCCATGAAAGTGCCTCTGCATATCATTGATCACATAAAATATTTTGAAAACAGTTCAATTAATACATGAATACACATTGAGAAACAAAATTTGCATGGCATGTTGGCAGAATATCGAATATAACAACAATTGTTATGCATAACATCAATAACTTAAATTATTGGTTCTCAATGATTGCTCTTGTGATGGATTCATTGTAAACCTATACAAAATGTTTGGATTGACAAAGTACTAGGTAGCATTATAGAATTCACACTGGAATCTGTCTAAACCCAAGACTTACCATCATCATTGATCATGTTTGAGAGGGTAGCAGCTAGTTTACCCAACGTCAAAGACTAGTCACACAATATTCTTTGTGCTTAGTCTTTGCAATTGAAAATTCTTTTGTAGGGAGAATTAAGAAGTAAAATGTTTTTCAATTTCATCTTTTAAGCCTACCCTTGGTTGATTTGATAGTGGATACTATCTTCAAGCCTTATTTTGAATATAGATCCCCTAACAATCCTTGCACTATGATATTCTACAGATGATTACATCATAAACAATCATACAAATGGAAATTGTTTTCCATTGAGAAGAATCTATATACCCCTCTCAAGGTCCTGCAAGGCAAGGACATGGATTGAAAATAATATATATACTCTTCTCAAAAGAATATATATACTTTATGCATGAGGTTAATTCTATACTATCTTGAGGAAAAACAAAAGGCTTGGGTTAGATCCGGTAGTCCAAATGGAATATCTTCTATTGCTGGTCTAATTGAGGGCTTTTTCGAGCATTGGGGCCCTGGGTTCCGATGATATGAAAATAGCTTTCAAGACCTTGTGGTAGACGTACAAGAAGAAGAAGCTCCCATCTCTCTTGAAGATGATAACATCATATATGTTATTCAAAATCAAAGGAAACAGTCAATGAAATCAAGGTGAATATTGGGTAAAATAAGCAAGCGTAAACTTAAATATGAAAAACTCAGAAATATTACGAGAAATTGAAGATATTTGCAACAAAGGATAACAGTATCACTAAAAAAGAGACTTCAAATTCACAATATTAGTTCTTGATGGACAGGCTACTTGTGACCAACGTGGCCCCACAATAAACCCCATCCTCATCAAAGAACAGTTACGTGTTGATGTATCTGTCCTAGATTCTATGAATGATTTGTATGAAAACAAGGAGAATGATAAAAAATTTCACCATTGTGAGGATGCTAGTCATGATTTCCTACATGACAAAGTGATAAACAGAGAAAATGAAGAATTTTTTAATATTTCCACCAATGATACAACCCATATGCAGTTCTAGACAGGTAGAAACCATGTTTCTACCCCAAAAGATCAACCATATGAAAAGGATAATGAAGATCATGCTTCCCTTGCTGATAATTTAAATCCTGAAAATACTTTTGAAGTCACAGAAATATAGTTCAATCACACTAATTCTATTTTCATAGACACTGAAATTAAGGGAGTTGTAGACTTTCATGGTAATATACTTGGCACCTCAACATTTCATTGTGAGTTTGCGGAGTAATGTAACCCCCACGTTGCACTTTGATGTTAATCGTGATCGTATAAGAAATAAATGGAAGTAATCATGATTTCCTACAGGTTGAGGTCAATAAACTCAAAAAGTTTTTCAAAAGCCAACAAAGTAATAATGTGACCATTATTATTATCTGAGTGAAGAAACAATTAATATTATAGTTCAATCCTCAAAGATCCTTTATCATGGAATCCGACAGTCTTGCTATTTTTTATGCCTACAATCTGAATTTATTCCTCAAGCCTAATGGGATAGGGAAGTCTCTTCCTTTTACTGTCAATACTCATCTGGAAGAAAATGTTATTGACATATGTGATGGATAATCCTTGGTAGACGAACAAAGGGTATGTTATAAACACACAATTATTGAAGTTTTCAGTCATACAGATCCATTGGATATTCCTTGTTAGACAAACAAAGGGTATGTTATAAACACACAATTATTGAAGCTTTCAGTCATACAGATCCATTTCCACCTCTAGATGGCTCTATTGTTGACAATAACAAAGTTGGACAACCCAGAAAATTGATGAAACCTGTAATGAAACCCTCGATGACATATACAAGTATAGTGCTGAGAATGAAAATGATGTCAAGAAAATAATTGATGAAGAATACAAACTTGAACAGATAAAAAATTTCTCTCTGGACCACATCAAATGCAAAGATGTTCTCTTCTTCATGAACATGTGGACAATCATTCATGCACTAGATTTTTAAGAGGAAATGAAGAAAACGAACCTCTAACAAATCCATATGAAGTCAATGCTGAGGGACAATTTTGGGGCCTCGAAAAGGTGCACTCTGGAATGATCGATGATATAGGTCAAAATGATCTTGAAACTAGCAAGACGACGTTTTCTCGACCTAGTCATAAACAAGATGTAGCTGCTTTGACCACTCAGCTTATGGGGTTTAGGGTTTGATGGTGATACAAGCACCGTTATGAAGTGTTGTGTCTGTGTATCAATTTCTGGGCATTATATTTCATAAACAGACTCTAAGACGTTACTTATAGTGGACCACTATAAAACAATCAGGTTCCATATTTCTAATTCCCTTCACTGTGTGTTCAATTTTTGAATGAGAAATGACCATTTGTGAGTATTATTGGTCTTCTAGATCAAATGTGCATGACCTTGAAGACTCTAATTTTTCAATGGCAATAGGATGATTTTAAATCGACAAAAATTGACCTTAAACAAAAGTTTTGTACCATTACTTGGGTCAAACTTATCGGTTCATTCATCATTGCAATTACACAATATTAGAAACATCCAAACACTTCAAGTCTCTAAACAACGAATCTAGTGTAAACTCATTGATTCCAAATGACTACAATACCAGAGGCGAGCATCAAAAATACCATGTAACATCCAATGGGAAAATACATTTTATACATGAAATCAAATGTAGTCAGAGTATTTTCTAATGTTAGAACCCTGGAAAATTATGGAAGACGTACTCGTTCATTTGATTGAAGGTCAAAATATTGATTATAATATAGTGGAAGGCAATTCCAAAAATCTCTTAATGGGAGACAAAATACACTTTCTATTAATATGTGTCCAAAGGAAAACAACTACATTCATACATGAAAGAAGGAATTCTCTGAACTATTCAATACTTCCGAACAACTATAACCCATTCCAAAAATTAAAATGCGCCATTTCATCTAAGGATACTAAAAAGAAAATGGAAGAAATAAGTGAGTGAACTGACAAGAAAAAATTAAAACAGGTTCCCAATAAGATATTCTGAAGGTGAATCTATGTAAGTTCATTCATATTCTCAAAGTAGACAATGGCATGAAAACGTTATAGTTTGTAATTGAGGAATACCAGAGCACAATGAAGATGCCAAAGAAATATATTTTTAACTTGCAATTTATCCAGTTTAAAGTGCATGATGCTAATCAATACCAAATACAGAAGTGCAGACTGTGGTAATCGTGTCAAGATTCCTGCAGCAAGAGCAACAATCAAACCAGTCATATATCCTGAAAGTGCATGGCAAAAGTACTTCTAGCCCCTCATAACAGGAAATTTTGTATCATTGCCAACATCCCTGCTCTTTCGATAATTAGAATAGAGCACTAAAGCGAGGAGCATCCCTGGAATTTCCTACATTGTGATTCAATATAAAGTATAAAGAATGAGTAGGTGGATGTGAATAAGGTGCTCACTATTTATGAGTCCTCACTTTTAACAAACTGTGACATCCATAGAAATACTGTTCATAAGAATATTTGTGTAAAAAATAAACTAAATAAAGCATTCAAACAAAATGGTATCTTCCCACTAAAAATGCACCAACTACAACAATAATCTGTTGATGGTTTAAAAAAATTAAAGAACATGTTAAATAGTTAATACTAACAGAGTTAATGACAGGTTAAGAGAAAAGACTTCATTCTGGAGTAACAATGAAGTAAAGTAACTCTCTTTATTGGAGATCTTACACACAAAGTTTGGTGTACTAGAACAGGTATTGAATATATTATAAATAAAGTTTGGTGTACCCAAACAGGCCCAAAATGTATCTCATGTATGCAGTTAATCTCTTACAAGCACCCTATGTCTATTGATCAAGTCACTGTAATACTAAAATAGTAAACAGTTATATCATGGCCAAATATGACATGTTAGGTTCCTGAACAAATATTGTCTGATAAACAAAGCTGGAATACAGTATTATACTGTAATATACTTGATGAAACAACTAAAATCTGAAACCACCTGAATGTTATATCTTTATAAATTATTCCAAACAAAAATCTAGACAAGAACACAAACAAATAATTATTTTGAAGATGGTGGAAAATGAAGAGGAAAAGAAACCCTAGCGGAGCTTTGATGGTTGCCGATAATGGAGTTAATGTGGCACTGCTGCCAAGCACCTGACAGTCAGTGTTAACCTCCACAGCTCGCCAGACTCTGTCCAACCTTACCTCCTTCCCACGGGCTCTCTGACATTTTCCATTCCTGTGGTCCTCCTCCCTTCCTCACAGTCCGTAACCACCATTGACCGTTTTCCTGTCGGTCGCAATGGACCTGGACTAGGTGGGCTATACCGAGGACCCCAATCCCCATGAGGTCATTTGGTCTCGCCATCACACTGTGTGAGGTTTTGGTCCCTTTGTCGCATCTCTATGACCTTTGTTAGCTCCTAGCTTTGCACTAGCCCGACCTGGGCCATCTGTGCCCCATCCTTTACCCAATATCAACATCGAAGATGCCTCCGGGTTGGACTGCCCACCGCTTTCCCCAGCTACCTTGAATCTCCTTGGTACCTGCCTACAACCATTGCCTACTTTTGACGTGCCACTGCCCTGTATATGCGGCATCTCTGCCCCACCCTACAACCCTTCCGCCTCTAGCATCCCCCCTCCTGGGACTATTACCTACCCTGTCCCTACACTATCTGGTGGTACCCTTAACCCTGGTGGCCCATCTCCCAGCACCCCTATCCATTCTAGATGCTTCAGCTCCCCGGTCCCAAACCCTAAATCGATCCCATCCACCCCACAGACGGTTAACCAGGACATACGGGGATATTTTTGGGACTATCTGACGGCTTGCAGATCTGGCAAGCTAAAGAAATGAAGGTTCCTAAAAGCTATCGATATTGACATCAACCAATCCTTCGGCGAAGACCTCTCGATGGGGGAAGTTGCTGATACAGCCAAGAAGGTCTTGGTGGGCTGAGTTCGAGAGAAGAACTACACTGTGGAGAGACTTCGTCTGTGGAGCTCGGAGATTTGGGGTTCTTTACTCAAAGGACTACCCACCATGGAGGTGCTTGCGTGAGGATGGTTTTCCCTTCGTTTCCACAGGGAAGAGTACATAGACTCGATACTCTCTAGATTATGGCATATCGAATTAGCCCCTATTCTGCTGAAAAGATGGGGTCCCTTATTTGATCTTGAGAGGGAACAGATGGGAGCTGGGCCGATTTGGGTTCAATTACCAAGCCTTCCGATGCAATACTAGACTCCAATCATTTTTAAGCACATAAGCAGGCACTAGGTACCTATTTGGAACATGATCAATCCTATGAAACGTGAGGGAATATGACTATGGCTCGAATCCTAGTTCATTTGGACACCAGAGAAGGCCTGGAGGAAAAGATTACCCTACATTGAAGGCATTTCTCTCACTGAAAAAATCTTGGTTATGAAGGTGTTCCATTGAGGTGTAGATGATGGCATAAGGTTGGACATCTTTTCAAAGAATGCCCACTGCTCATGCCTACTACTCTGGCTGCTACAAAGGGAACCAAACATCACCAGATGAAAGACCCGATTGTGGATGAACAGCCCACAGGTATAGATAGTCCAAAGGATGTGGCTGGGGTCACTGCTCAGCCATCCAACGCTTCCCAGATGTCGCCAATCTCCCCTGCTATGACTAGATCCCAATTTACTGCGAACGTTTCTCCTACTTCGGGTACAATTTCTTCTCCCTTATCCTCTGCACTAAATTTTAATCAATATTTTTTTCTCATTGGCATTATCTACATCTTCACCTTGTTTGGTTACCTCTCCCATTACCTGTGCACTTAATCACCCATAGCCTATCTTTTCCACCACCCCCCAGCTGTCCTTGGACAGGGGCTCCAACACAATCCTATTTCGCCATCTGCTTTAGGTTCACATTCCTACAACCTCCATTCCTGCCACCAGGAAATCCCTTACTCGCTGGGATTGGGTATCACACCCTCAAATGTTGAGCATAAACCCATTCGGGGGAGGCCTTCCAAGATGTCCAAAGCCATTAAGATTGTTGGGGATGATGTAGCTCGGGGCAGACAGAACACCAATGAAAGGGTACTTAGAGCACCAGACACCCTTGGCAATGTTCCCCCATGAAGAGGCTCTCCTTCAACTGTAGCTTAAGAAGGCCTACATTATTGATTGTGTGGAGAATGAGGGCTGAAGGTTGATTCCCTAACTCTTGAAGAAGTGACAGCAAGTGCATCACGAAGACAACAACGTTGTAGGAGATGTATTCGGTCAAGGTTTGACCATGTTTGGCGCACTTTAATGAAAATCTTGTTGGTGCCATATGAATGATCTTCAGAGGAAGATTCTATCCTGTTTGACCAACATTGACTTCTCTGGTGAAGGCTTTACTGCTGTTGTCATAAAATATCAGATTTGTATATTAGTACTATCTCTCTCTGTGCTGAACTATTGAAGAATATAAGAAAAATTGATTAAGGGTTTCCCCACATTGGGGTTTGTCCCTGGCTGGTGCCACATATTGTGTCCTCTTTTCTTCGCTTGTATTCTAATGTTTGTGTTTATTCTCTATCTGCATTTTACTATCATGCTGATGTGATTGCTAAACTGGAAATTTGGGCTAACAAGAAAAATGAAGTAAATTGCTCTTAAGCATAAAACATACCAAACATTTAACATTCGACCTGCGGGGTTTACTCTTTAAGGAGATATAGATGCAGTTGAAGAGAAGCCCTAGCCACAGATCTAAGGAGCCCTAATACGAAGCTAGAGGAGGAGCCCAAAGCCGCAACAAAAGGAGCCCTAGCTGCAGGGAGAGAAGGAGCCGTAGCCGCAACAAAAGGAGAGACCCTAGTTGTAGCAAGAAGAAGCCTAAAAGAAGCATGAGAATTTCAGGTTACAGCGTAGTGATATAGGTTGTTCCTAGGAATGGTTTCAGGATTGTTTGCAAGGTAGGGGAGCTGTGTGAATAAGGCGAGGTAGTACGTTGAAGGGATCTTCCCTATAGGATCATAACAGATCAGCATATGGCTAGATACATATGTGGATTGGGTGCTAGAATGGATGACAGCAATTTGAGTTCTTGTAGGCTAGATACTACTGCATTGATGGTGTTTGTAAGTTGTTTGATGGAGGACCCTAGGCCTAACTTGCTGCTAGGCTAGGCCACAGGCCATAGCCATCAACAAATCTTGTTCTAAGTGTTGCATTAAGGGTAATCAAACCATAGTTGGAAAGCGTGGCAGTGGTGGAGTTTCACCTTGATACACTGCAGCTTAAAAAGGCCTTCATTATTGATTGTGTGGAGAATGAGGGCTGAAGGTTGATTCCCTAACTCTTGAAGAAGTGACAGTAAGTGCATCACGAAGATAACAATGTTCTGGGAGATGTATTCGGTCAAGGTTTGACCATGTTTGGCTCAGTTTAATGAGAATCTTGTTAATGCCATATGAATTATCTTCAGAGGAAGATTTTGTCCTGTTTGACCAGCATTGACTTCTCTGGTGAAGGCTTTACTACTGTTGTCATAAAATATCATATTTGTATATTAGTACTATCTCTCTATGTGCTGAACTATTGAAGAATATAAGAAAAATTGATCAAGGGTTTCCCCACATTGGGGTTTGTCCCTAGCTGGTGCCACATCTTGTGTCCTCTTGTCTTGGCTTTTATTGTAATGTTTGTGTTTATGTTCTATCTACATTTTACCATCATGTTGATGTGATTGCTAAACTGGAAATTGATATTGGGCTAAGAAGAAAATTGAAGTAAATTTATCTTAAGCATAGATCATACCAAACATTTAACATTCGACCTACGGGGTTTACTCTCTGCTTGGTTCACTAGCCATTTCCATGCTTTTAGGTTTATTAGAATTCTAAACATGAATGCTCCTGACTTGTAGATTTGTATAAAATCCATCGAAATACCAAGACACTCATAGGCACCAATATTGTGGAGAGTAGATATAGTATACATATCAGTCAATACAGCAGGGAGAATTATTTTTGTAGCTTTTGGAAGTATATTTATTTTTGTAGTTTTCCAAAGTATACATATCTAATTATATCTCATATACATATCAGTCAACTCAAGAATTCTCAAAGGTTTGAAGTGCAGAAAGAATTCACCCTACTATAAAAGGCACTCCTATAAGCATACATGTACCAACAGTTGAAACAGAGACAAATGTGGGTGTGACAAAGAAAAGAAAATTTTGTGATAGTTGGTATGTAAACGTACTTTTACAGCCAACTACATCATGCTTGCCTCAAAATTTCTAGATTCCAAAGAAATCTTGTCTCCCAAGCCTGCAATTTTAAGATCCTTCTAATTTTTAATGTCTCCGATGTGGCCTTAGTACTTTTGTCCTTTTATTCCATGATTATGTTTTGGAATTTTTGTTGCAATTTTGTAACTGGGAAATTTGGTAACGTAACTGCCAATGAGGTTGCCAACCCTGAAAATGTTTTCGAGCCCAAGTTTTGATGTAGAATAATGAACATCATAACAACTTGAAGAGGTAAAATCCAAATACCATGCATATGCCAACAAAAAGCTCCAACATTTTGAACATTTGTACTCTCGTAGTTGATAATTTGTCCATGTGTATGCTTTTGTCTTGACTGACTGGAGAGCAACAATCCCTTCTTGTATATAATAGTTGTTAATTTTTCTTTAGTCCGTGAAGCTAACTGGTGTTATTTGTAATGCCCTTGTCGCTCTGACAGGGACCCTAATACCTTTTCCACAAAAAATGCACAAACTAGCACTTAGCCTTGACTTTCAAATTGTTTCTTTCCATCTAGCAAAAGTACAAAGGCACTTATAAAATATGGACCTACATATGATGCAGAAGTTTCCAGTGTTGGTAAGGATGTAGTCAAAATTACTTCCTTCTAGAGAGATAGCCATAAGGCTTTTGCTAATGACTCAGTATGACCTTATACCGAGCTTTATCACTAGAGTACTCCTTTATGGATAGTAACTAAACTCTGCAAATGAACCTCATTTGTCAAAAGTGATCCTAAATGTGAATATCTTTTCTACTATGCCTGCGATTGTCAACTCTTTTTGTGCCTTTGTCTAAGAAAGGTTGAATTTTTATTTTGTATGAGCACAATGACAACTCAGAACTTTGTCTTGTGTGTCAGTGTCTGATCTATGGAAAAAGATAAATATAGATTTTAATCACTCTTGAATAGACTATAAAAAATTATTTCCATTGCATGATGTTGAAAATAGTTAGGTGGATTAGTGTAGAGCTTAAGAAGATATTGAGTTTAATGGCACAACTGACACCATGAAAGAATCTTTGAAACAAGTGGTGGAGTAGATTGTGCCTGAGAAAAGGGTTGCAGCAATGTATATGGATTTGGAAAATACCCCCATGTAATGGTGGGTAAGCACATCGAATCAAGTTTCACTCATGGCATGATATGATAGAGGTACTTAACGATAAAGGCCTACCAGAAATTGGGGTTCCACTAGGTAATGACATTTTGGAATCGAGTTCTGTCAACCAACCCCTACAATTCAGTGGTACTTCTAATCCAATGGGATACATGTATTACTGCGAAGTCATTAGGAGATATAGGAGGTTCCTATTTAACTATGGGTTCATAAATTTATGCAAACCTTAGAGCCATTTCCAAAGAAATGATATCTTGAGGTAAAAATGCAGTGGCAGACAACTAGCTAGGTTGAAGTATGAGAAAGGTTCTACAACACTTTATATAACTCTACAAACAGGAGGCACAGATTGCAAGTTTTATAGGGTTCATTTGGTGTTTCCAATAAATGGACCACCCACAAAGCCTAATAATAAGATCCCCAAAGGAGTACCCATTAAAGGAACTTTGCCATCTATGGTGTAAAGAAACTGATTACCTTTTGAAACTATTGATAATGTGGTAGGTGGTATTTCTCTGGAAATGAAAAGTATTGATCTCCTTGTTGTTTTGCGAGTTGTTGATAGTGTATGGCAAGATGGTGAAAATAGTGGCGAATAAGATAGATCTACATTCTATTTTAAGGATCATTTTTTAGCAAGGAATGTGTTGTAATGTAATTAAATCTGCATGTTGTTCCAAAGATTTCTCAATCAAATAGATCTGCAATCTATTTAAAGTTTATTTCCTTTCAAACTCAGTGAATATCCAGTGTTGGGTTGTGAAAGTGTGCTTGATATCTATCTTGGACGGATCCTAGCTGGTGTAGAGTCACCCTGAGGGTCCACTCAAGCTGACTACTATGTTATTGCTAATTCGCTAATTTTTTTTTGAAGCAGCACTAGCAGTTCTAGTTCGAGTAGTATATCTAGTAGTATACCTAAGAGCATATATATATGCATACCTAGCAGCAAAATAAACAAGGTAAGTATATGAACCTTGAACCAAGCTGGCATCATGATCAACCTCTGTTAAGGAAATATCTCCACGTGTTGTGGCAGACTCACTACGCTAAATGCATCTTAGAGACCCTTGTCATGACCAGGTTAGCCCTGTAACTTCACTACCTTCTAATGTGTTTGGAGGTTGTTGTTACCACTAGATATTGGTTTCATTCATTGTTCACAGGTAGGAAACTTTCACTGCCATATTTTGTTGAGAAATATCAGGAGCCCTGAAGGAGGAGGGTAGGGTCAAGCCATGCCTCCATGTACTCGAATATGGAAAATAAATGTAGCCTTGCAGCCATTTTTCTAGTCCAGGTTAAAATTGTAGTCAACCCACTTTACTTTCACCGGCAAGTATTTGAAAGCAGAGCTAATGTAGCAAAAATTAATAGAAAATATAGTGGCAAGCCCATCCATCTTCACATGACAATATATCCAAGCATGTTTTGGATGAAACTTAGAAATGTAGCTCTTGGGAGTGTAGAAGATTTTATAAGGTCTAAAAAATGGATGTGAGATCGAATAAATTAAGTATCATGATGTAATTGGAGGGTGGAGGGGGTCATCCCTATCAGGATCTAGTTCTAGCCAAGAAAACCATCAGTAGGTTTCTCACAATGCTCTAGAATCTGGATTGGGGATTATTGGACTACAAGGAGGACCACTGTGCAGTCCAATCTAAGGTTGGGAGGAGAGTTGCAATCTGCCTCAGTCGCCCAGAGGTACGTGTCTATCACTCTAGCTGACCTTATGTTATAATTCCTGAAATGGTTATTGTGTTCAATGAATGCATGAGACACATCTTATTAAGGTGCAAGGATGATCATGTCTTGATGACACTTAGATTTCTAAAGAAAATGTATACAACTGTGTGATATAGCATATATAAGTACATCTATGAGTGTTGTTGTATTGATGTGTATATTGGTGACAATATATCTCTCAGTGTGTGCTTTGCTCCATCTTGCTGTTCTGAATTCTCAAAACTCTGCGTCATATTAGCAAGAAGTATGACCTTTGTTCTTATGGTAGTGATAAATTGGTGTAATATTACTCATGGAAAGATTGATAACATATAACCCATACTAGATGGTTTTAACTTTTAAGGTGGTTGATGTTACACAGACATACTTTTGTGACAAATGTTTTGGGTCACTGCTATGAAATGATTGGTTATTTTCCTGTGAGGTCTAGAACTCATGATTCTATGGAGAATCATGTTCTACAGATTAGTAACTACTTATAAGGCTTTTTAGGTCCCATATATGTATATATATAAGCTCGAGAATGTCAAGAAACCTTAGCAGTTTCTTAGTAGTGGTAAAGATGATGTGAGTTCCTATCCAACTCCTATTGACCTAGGCACCATATTGTGTTCGATTCTTTCTATTTATTTTGTATTCTGCAAAGACTTGACATGCTATTGGATGTGATATAAACATATATTTTTTGAAATCGCATACATTGTTCACCAATCTCTCTTAATAGACATTACATAGGATGAATTGTATTTGATCAGTCTCTCTGTCTAGTTTTCTTAAAAGTTGTCTAATTGGAATCCTTGAACTCCTGAAGTCAACATGGTGAATCTTGGGCATTAATCAAACAGTCCATGATATGTGCTATACACAGGTACTGTTTTGGCAGGTTTATTTAGAGTCAATCTAAATCTACATGTTTTATATGTGTTTATCCAAATTGCTAGGACAGGGAAACCCTTTTTGTACATTGAGTGCCATCATATGTGCAATAAAATGATGGACATTGATGCTTTAGTTTCTTGAAAACTGTTACTAGAGGATCACACCTATTTTCTACGGTAGGGTAACTCTTTACATTCCCAAGGCAAGCAGCATGCAACCCATCTCTTTTGGAGGTGGTGCCTCCCACTGTTTATGGAATCATTATTTATCTCACTTGTTCTTTCACAAATAATTCCATTTTATAGTTATTTCATAAATATATGTGTTATGTTGGGTTTATTATGTTGTTCTATTAATGTGTGCTCCATTTTTGATAATTTGTGGCAGGGGTTTCTTGTTTTGACACCTTCAAGAAATAAGTGAACCTTTTATAGGGACCACCTCCAGTTTTAGGTGATGCTTACAATTTTGGATAGAAGATACTGGTGACAATCTTTGGTTAAACTTTCTTCAGAGTTGGCATAAGAACAATGGAGGTGTAGTCAATACAAGTTAGTGTTACTACCTAGTGCTAAAACTATTAGGGGATGCCAAGATAAAATTAAAGTGAACCTATTCCATAGCAAACTAGACCTCTCAGAAGATTATGGGTCCAATTTTCATTTCAGTTGATGCAAAATTCACAGAGATTCATCCAATACAAATTCCTGCTGCCGGGAGAGACTAAAAGCAACAGGGCTTGGAAAATTGAGCATACCTCCACTAGCAGATCCAAATAAGGGGGATACTTGTTACGTTTAGGAAGGGGAAAGTTAGATTGTTATAGGTTGAAATTACAGAGAAGTCATAGTAGAAATCTTAGATATAGAAAGTACATTGTTGTTATATTGTGCAAGGTCTACATAAGAATTCCATAACGTTTAATGGGAATATATATATGTGTGTGAAAAGTATAGGAGAATTTGGATAATCGTTGTAAATGTATGGGGTTGGGAAGTTGGGTTTTGGGAAAGCCCTATTTTTGCTAGGATGTGCTTCACATGAACCCTGATATTTTTAGTTGCTTTAAGAGCCGCTCTCTAGACCAGTATGGTAGGGATGTTTTAATGTCTTGTCTTATCCTGTCCTCAAATAATTTTGACTCGGTCAAACTACATTAAAAATACCAGGGTGGAGGGGAGGGTTGTGTTACACAATAGGGGGACATGGGTGTCAAATGTGATTCACATGTTTACAACACTACCTTGTATATGCAAACAATTTTCCCTTGTGCAGGTGTAAGGCCCTTAGTAGACATCGTTATACTTATTGCAGCCCCAATCCCCACTATCTCCTCGTGCAATGGATCCTAAACTTGTAACATGATTTTAAATATGATATTCACCATTAGTATGAACATTTTCACAGGGTTTTGAGGTTGTTTCTATGGACATATCATATATGTGAAGATGCAATTGAATGCACTGAAGTTGAGAATATGCAAAAGATTTGCAAGAAACCCTTCTCCAAGAGTTGAAACAAGTCACACATTTTCCACTTGCAAACCATCACCTTCTACCTTAAAAAATTTACTCTCCAAACCTGCAGTAACACCCTACAGGACTATCGTTTTTTCAGAAGTTGATTTATACAACTTGCAAACTGACCCCCAAGGTCACAATGTCTTGTACTGTAGCTTCCTTTGTAATGAAAATCTTTGAACTTGATCTTAGAGATTTAAACCTCCCCCTTTGAAGTTTATGGTCACCATCAATTTCCAAGTAATGGTATTTATCTTTGGCTTAGTGTACCACTTGTTGGATCAACGATGCTATCATTTCTTCCTAACATGGAACGATTCTATCTCTCCTCATATAATAGAATCTGGATTGGGTTTTTGCACTTACTTTTGATGCAACATTTCTTGTTGATTAGGCTTTGCATTTAACCAGGGTGATGTGAATAACTACCCAGATTTAAATTTAATATGCACCCATGTGCAGTATGATGTCATTTTTTCCCATGTAACAAATTTTGAAAGTACCCCACCCTCCGATCCTATAGGCAAGGGTAAGATATTTTGTTTATCTGTTTTTGACTAAGTGGAGTGTTCACTATAAATATTGATGTTTCAATTTTTTTTATATAGTTTGTTTTGAGAAAGTCTTAGTAACAATATAAATAATTGTGAAAACTTACATTGTAACCTCATTGGAACATCCAGAAATATTTCTAAAAATTGAAGTAAGAACATGAATAACTATGAAAACATATACACAAGGAATTATAAATTCGTTTGAATATCCAAAGATAATAATTTATGTATCCAAAATTGAGTTGTTGTAAATTGATTTGTATACCTCATGCCTATAATTGATTATGTATGTATGCAAATTTATGAAGCATAGGTTCATTCATATATCAAATTTTCTGATGCACTTTGAGTTGTAGTAGACTATCGGAATCCTCCTCTGCTAGCACCAAAAAACTATGAATCTTGATCATAGTACTCTTTCCACGCTTTATTGTGTGGTAAATGGGTTGTTATTACATTCCTTTTCCTAGATGCCTGCTTGCCAAAACCCATGAATCATGATAGTGGATGGAGGAAACACTTTTTTTTTGCAAAACATGTGGAATTCCAAAGGTATCAATGGGTGGAGGTGTGTCTCCAGGATCTCCTAGATGGCTTGAGACTAGTTTGATTTAACTGCACCAAAGGGTATGTGAAGAGATAGGATGACACACTATGAGTTAAGCCCTAAAGTTTGAAGTTAGACATTTGGACAAATTGGATTACCTCTTTATTGATTTACCTTGGTGAAAGAGAGACATTTATTTCTATTACTGCATTATGAGACTCACGAAATTGCCTAAATTAGGTGTGTGTTTCCTGAGAAGAGAGAGACATTTGTTGCTGCATTATGAGACTGAAGAAATCGCCTAAATTGAGTGTTACCTGAGAAGGGTATGAGGTGGAAGATATGACTAGGTTGCCTGATAATACGAGGCAACTTCAATTTTTAAAATCCATAGGCAAATTCATTACATAAATCTATTTTTTCTCATGGAAGCTATGGGATATTTAAAACTTCAGCATAGAAATCTAATGGATTTGGAATAATTGGTGAGAAACAAAAAAAAGGAGTGAGTTCTAAAAGTTCAAATCCAGAATTAAGATTGCTATGGTCTTGTATTCCATTTGTATTTGTTCAATCTCCAAAGAAAACTGGGAAGTGATAATTAATGAGAAATAATCATGTTATGATCAACAAAGTAAAATTAATTGTTGGGAGTAGGGTGCTTGAGCAATATTTTAGACTTTCAGCTTAATAAGTCAGAAGGTTTATCATTATGAACATTAATGTAGGAAAGATGGTACTTTTTGGTTGTGCATAAAAAATATATTTATAATTCAAAACCGTAGAGATGTTATCACTTATATCGAGAATGTTTATGATTAGATTTAATAACTGTAGAGCTATAAAAAGGGTCTCTTTCACCTCTATTTACCTCACATTAATATGTCAATCTGGGAACGTCTGATTATTTCAAAGAGTATCTCAATCTGAGGCTTAGCATTTTCCAGAGTAATGCTTGTAGTACAGCTATTTAAAAGCTACGAAAGTAAATCAATGCAAGTCTACAACTTAACTACTTCAAAAGACCAAATCAAACCAAGTATTGCATCAACCAAAGATTCGGTAGCAATAACCCATCCTTTCCGTAACTGATGAGAACAGATCAGAGGTATGGGAGCCAAATAGCAGATGTTGGGGCTCACTATAGCCTGGGAATGTCCTTAAGAAACAACAAATTAGCAATATGGAAATGGAACAACAATTGAAATGGAACAACAAATAAATGGAACATCAATTCAGAAATGGAACAACAATTCAAAAATGGAACAGCAGTTGAAATAAGTAGTAACCAAGTTCCTCAAGCTGTAATTCTATTTAATCTTTCTAATCAAAACATCAATCCTTCAGTCTTAAAAGATGTACACATACGATGGAACAACACTATTGATCAAAACCTTAGAAACACAAAATATTCAATCTGCTTCTGTTATTGATCTAAATAAACACATACGATTGCATCTCAAAATGAAGAACAATATCACTCAATAATCATGTGAAAACAGACCTTCCAAGATAACTTGTTATAATGCTAAACACAATCTTAATGAACTCTGTAATGGAGTGATAGTGTCTTGTAGAGATTAATCAATACTTAAAGGATTGGTAAAATGACACAGCGTCAATATAAAGTTCAGGAACACGAGACCCGTTAAACATAACAGAGCATGTAATATAATATTCTTAAAACACAACAAATTACCAGATTACGTCTATGAACAAACCACACAAAAACCACGCATAACGGTACAAGAGCAAGTGTCCTCCAGGGCTAGGCCCTTATCCTCCAGGAGTACACCACTTAAGATAGATCCAGGGTCAAATATAAAGGAGTAAACAAGTCTGTATTAAGGCATGAAATAAAATTACAGGAACTCATGTCTTCAACAGAACATAAAGATCATAGTCCTGATCTTCCTTAGAAGAAATTACATAAAAGAACCTCCCCTGTAGCCAACGATGCTATCCCTTTTATAAGGAAGATGGCGGAGATATCTAGATACAGAAAATAGATAAAATAGAAATCCCTTGGGATCTATGATCCTGAGGGATTCGCAGAATCGTTAATACTGCGTCACTTCTTTCCTTTTTTGCTCTGTGCTGGTATCTCCGCGTCCTTTCCTGGGTTGATCCGTTTTGATCTGGTTTTCTTCCGGTCTCCCGTCAAAGGGATAGCAGTTAGCTCATCCTTGTCTTTACCTTTGGAATGGCCACCTTCTGTTTTTCCTCCCTTCTGCACATAGAAATGATGATTTTCAGTGTTTCTCATTAATCTCTCGTGTTTCGTTATAAATCCTTATCATTATTTAAATTTCCCATACAAAAGGCTTTTGGGTTTTAATAAAAAGATACCAAAATAACCATCAAAACATACCTTCCTTGATACTCCACACACCCCCCAACTTATCCATTTTCATGGCCTCATGATAACATTGTAGTTGACATGCAGAGCAGTGAGGGAGTAGGCTGGAGATGGAATATCGTGTGGGGGCCTACACCCATGATGCGAAACTAGAAGATCAAAGAAATGGCTTGTCTGGCCCTCATGCATCTCATACAGGGCTTAGTATTCGGGTGCAGGATGCCAAATGATTGGACTCCAAAACCTATATCCTAACCAGGATGGCCCAGCCCTCAAAACAAGTTCGCCATAGAGGGGGAATCAGTTAGCATCAAGCTTAAAATTTTCATACTTAAATGGCTCTCTGAGCTAAATTTTCGGATCAGATACTCGATATCGAAATTTAGCTGCTTCAACGGTAGGGTCTTTAATAGAAGAAAAGAATTCAAGCCCTTGCTGAATGATTGATTCATGCATGGGTCCTAAAGCTTCAATCACTCCTGGAGCCCTCATGAGATTTCTATGACTTCTGCATAACTGTTCTGGCTCTCTAGGCTCAGCTCTCACCCATAGATCTAATCCGTTTTCTTGTCTCTAAAATGCATTGTAGGCTCTACGCCATTTAATTTGATTGACTGCAAATGAAATAAATGCTTGTAATTGAATATCCCCAACAAAAGGGCCAGGGTTTAGCTCGGTCTCCTGTTCTAGTACAATGTTATGCAGGTGAAATTCACATAATAACCTTTGTACTTTTACCCCATAATGTTTACAACAATTTATAAAATCATTTATAGTGTTAATTTCTATGGGAGCACCTGCCTTAACAGCCTTAATTTTTAATTATAAGTACCTTTCCATTAGAAACAGAGCATAGTTTTTGGCAGGGGCTCTACATGCTAGGACATCATTGTATAGAGCACACAAGGTATCCATCTGTTTAATAACTACATCTAATCTATGGGTTACCTTGGCAACTTTCTCTTGCTCCTTTCGCCATCCTTCGAAATCTTGGCTTTGAGACAGGTTGACGTTCCTTAACTCTTGTTGTAATTCTTCATATTTTTCATGGGGGACCATTTGCTCCTTGAGCTTTTCTGCTTCTTGTTGGGCCTGCTTCAATTGTTAGTGAAGGGTTCTTGCTTTTGGGTCCTTTTTCCATGCATCCATGGAGGCCTGGAGCTTTACTTAGACTTTCTTATTGCGTTGCCTTGAATTCATAGCCCTTATTACTCCCGAAGGTGGTGCCTCCGTCTGAACCATCTTATCATCTTTTTCAATTTTAACACGAATTCCAGCCCACTGCTGTTCCTTTTCAAATGGAACAGTAGTCTGCTCTTCTGTTTCAATTGGAATAGCAGTTTGTCTTTCTACTTCATTAGGAATAGCAGTTTGTCTTTCTGCTTCATTAGGAACAGCAGTTTGGCTTCTGTCAGGGTTTTGAACAGTGGGACAACTTCTAGTCCTCCGCTTCCTGTTCTTAAGGGACCTTATTGGTGTGGCCAAACCTTTTCTCCTTGAGGTCCCTTTCACCCTTTGCCTTGCTTTTAGAAGCCTAATCTGCTGGAAAAGCCTGACTATTATGTTTAATAATGTCTACTTTTCCCTTTGTAATTCCCTTATTTCCATCAACTTCTCAGAAAGAACAACACGCTGTTTGTTGTGGGTTGGACTGTGGCTAACTTCTTGATTTTCTCCTTGAGGTGGTTGTTCTGGGGTAAGAACCTTGCTTGGCTCTGTTGTTTCTTGGTTTGATTCCTCTTCTGCCCTTATTTCCTCCGTACTTTCCTCTAGTGCTTTTTGACTAGGAACGGGTTGTTCCTGCTCGACATTTTCTGTTACCTTTTCATTATAAATGGGCAATTTTTCTACTTCTGCTTCTTCTGTATGCACTTCCTTGGGTGCGTATTTCTCCTGGGTTTCTTTTATGGCCTGGAGGTTGTATGGACTCAGGGGTTGGCCATATTCATCCATATTGGCCAAAATGTTGGCCAATTCATCTTCCCCTAACGGGTCCTGTATTGGGCTTCCTCCTTGCTGTTCCATTATTTCCTCCTACTCGGGCTGCTCAACTTCTTTTTTCTCATCTCTTTCTTCTTCAGTCTACTCATCCTGTTCTTCTTCTCCTCCTGCAGATTGCTCTACCTCCTCTTCTTCTTCTCCTGTTTTTGCCTCTGCAGACTGCTCTTCTCCCTCGACGTATTCTTCTTCCGTTTTTGTTTGTGCAGACTGCTCTTCCCCTTCGATGTCTTCTTCTTCTGTCTTTGTTTCTGCAGATTGCTCTGTTTCCTCGCTTTTTTCTTCCTCTATCTGTCCCTGCAGACTGCTCTACATCCTCGTTGCTTTCTTCCTCTGTGTCTATCTCCACAGACTGCTCATCTTCGATCTCTATTGCTTGGCTCGTGCCTTCCTTGGGTTTCTCTGCTTGTAACCCTGCGAGCCTTGCCAACTTTCTACGTTTTGTTGGTTGTTCAGATGTACCAGCGTCATGCTTCTGCTTTTCGGGTCGTTTTTCAGGTTGCTTTTCAGCTTGTTTTTCAGTTTGCACTTCTGTGCAAGCGTCCTGCTTTCCTTTCTCTAAACGTCGGGGTGTGCTATCAATTCGTTTTCATTTTTCTAGGCGTCCAGATGTCGTCATTCCTTTATTGATAATATCAATTAGTTCTTCCCAGCTGCTTTGCTGCTGGGTGAGACTATGATTCACTATGAAGCGAATTAATCCGTGGTGGCTAACCACAGATTCTACGTGCTGTGCCTTTTTCATACTTCGTGCCACATCATGCAATATTGAATTTAGCAATGCAGGTAAATTCACATAACATTTTTGTTTTAAGACAGCTAGGAGTTTAAGATGTCGTGGTCTTACCATGTCTTTTCTGCCCTCACAAGTAATGTAGCTCTGGATGATTTTTGCCAATTCCGCCCATGGTTCTCCTAGCGTTGCTGGTAACACACCCTTTCCTCGCACTGTCAAACTTTGGCCCTCGTCCTGAAAGATTTCCACAATCTTTTGCAGTCTTTCCTTCTTTATTGTCCATACTGGTCTCGTGGCCGGTAGTCCTGTGACTCTTGCTATTATGACGTCAGTGACTGCTATTTGCCTTCCTCTTACTATGGAGTATTCTTCCTATAGGTTTTGTAAAAATTATTTCGCTACAGTTTCATTAGACTCCTTCAGGTGGTTGAGATAGGTCAACCATCCTGCTCTCTTCAGGATTCTTCGGGCTGTAGCCGAAACAGTTAATGTTTGCGGTTCTCGGCGGACTGACCTTCCTCCCATAGCTTCACTACAAATTCTCAAAGGAACAGCAGCTGCTCATTGAAACACAGAGAAGCTGGTGGCATATTCCTTGTTCAAATTCAAATGCAACGACGTATGCAATGGAAATAGCTTCGAACAACAACTCATGTAGAAGAAAACAAAAATGGCAAATGATCATACCATTGAGCCGTGTTGTGCTCAAGTACAAAATCTTCTCAAATAACGGACTGACATGTGCTCTAGGGAATGATGAGGTTACCTCCTGCCCCCTCGTAATGTGATAGGCCGTCCCAACCATCAAATAAAAGAGCAGCATCTACTCTGCTGCGAGGCCTTTATGGAACAGCTTATGAAAATATGCCATGTCTCCAAAAACAGTGTATTACTGAAATCGAGGTAGAAAGTTAGATCGATTTTAATACGTAAGCAACTACGGTGAGTTGATGGAAGTTTGGGGATAAGACATTTGCCATAAATAGCGAGTCTCATGTGGTCACTGTCACTAGCTCCATAATGATTGGCGATAATAAATAGTCATGCGCTATATAGTTGGGTAATTAAATTAATTATCACGTTATAAGAAACAAGAGCATATAATCTCCTTACCAATTGGTGTAAAAGTTACGACTTTAATACCATTAATAGAGCTCTGCTGCTGACAGGTGTCCATAACCTTGGCAGAGTTGTTTATTTCACCACGGGAACCATAGTTCTTTGTGTATGCCAGGAAGTGTTATATAATGTCAAACTATAGGCAACTATGTAGGCTTGGTAACCAGTTACTCATAATGCCATTCACGAGGAAGGAGCAAATAGTGAGCAGGCTGGCTCGTGGTGAGACCTCCTATTCCAAGGGTTATTTATTTTTATATACCTTTTGGACCATTTCCCAGGTGTGGTGGCCCTAGTGGGAATGCCACTTCGCTTCCATCCTGATGATCATGGTAGGCCAGCTCGTAATGAGACTCCCTATCTTGCAATTTGACAATTTTTAGAAACCCTTCTTTTTTATCGCTTTTAGTAGAGAGCCTTTCCTGTTCATACACAAAGGGTGGTTCAACACTCTTTAATTGTAGGAATGGTGGAAGAAGTCTTAATACCCCAATAGGAAGGTATAGACCCTTTCATCTTATTGCTGAATGATAATCAAAGTGGGTAAAAAAAGGATCAGCATGATAGAGATAACCAATCAGAACAGAGTTAGTAGAACAATGGCAACAAAAGGTGATAAATAAGCATATCTTTTCCCTGCGTCCTTTCACCAATTCAGGGCAGTTACTTATAAAGATAGCGATTTATGATTTACTGATTTCAGTATACTGTGTTTTTGTTTGCATCACATAAGTGGATAGCTGTATTCCAAAAGACTCGAAAGAACATTCGTATTAAGCATCCTTAAGAAGGAACAAGTTGTTATAAATCATATGAGTAGTGCTTTTTTCAAGGAAGGGCACAAAAACAGCTGTTTGTTTAGGGAAAGGAATAGTGGAAATAAATGGTGTTGTTCCTTTTTTGAAAGGGAACAACAAAATCAAACAAGTGCCATTCCTTTGGAAAAATATCGGCAGAAATCAAACAATGTTGTTCCTTTCAGAGACAGCAAAAACACACAAGTGCTATTCTTTTTGAAAAAGGAACATCAAAGAGTGTTGTTCCTTTTGGAAAAGGAACAACAGAAATCACAAGTGTTGTTCCTTTTGGAAAAGGAACAAAAAAAATCACAAGTGTTGTTCCTTTTGGAAAAGGAACAAAAAAAATCAAAAGTGTTGTTCCTTTTGGAAAAGGAACAACAAAAATCGAAAGTGTTGTTCCTTTTGGAAAAGGAACAACAAAAATCAAAAGTGTTGTTCCTTTTGGAAGAGGAACAACAAAAAACAAAAGTGTTGTTCCTTTTGGAAAAGGAACATAAAAAATCACAAGTGTTGTTCTTTTTAGAAAAGGAACAACAAAAATCACAAGTGCTGTTCCTTTTGGAAAAGGAACAACAAAATCAAAACATGTTGTAAAAACATGTACAAAAATAATTCAAGCAGTTATATACAAATTGTAAAGAAAAGTAAACTTCTTAGTGAGTTACAGGTGGAGGAGACTTGTCTTCCTCCCATAAGATCTCCATATCTGAATCTTGGTGTAGTTGTTGACAGAAGGACTTCTGAGTAAGTGGTTTGCGATAAAGACGGACTCGATGACTGTTTGCCTTAAAGGTATACCCAGAACCATCAATAGTAATCAGTGTGAGGGTATCATTGTCATGTACTTTCTGAATTCCATCCAACGAGTCTGGAGTTTCCCGCGAAAGTCCTGAAATCTAGAGTCATATAAAAGAGCCCGGTCTCCTTCATTGAAAACTCTATTTTTAATGAGAGCATCATGCCATTTACCTCTCTGCTGCTATATCAGGGCAGTGTGTTGAAGTGCAGAGAGCCTAATTTCATCAAGCTCATTAATCTATTGCAATCGATTAGTTTGTGCCTCGGTTAAGTCTAACCCAACTTGTTGTGCTGTTCATAATGTCTGGATTTCAAATTCTATAGGAAAGATAGGTTGCTTTCCGAACATTAGATGGTAAGGTGAGTGGCGAGTGGTGCTTCTCCATGTTGTTCTATAAGCCCACAGTGCTTTTGGTAGTCTGGCAGCCCAATCGCGTCTATGTGATGCAACTGTTTTTGTTAGAATCATTTCTATTATCTTGTTGCTGCTTTCTACTTGCCCATTTGCCTGTGGGTGATATGGGGTGGTCATTCTATGTTGAACATGATAATTGTTGAGTGTTGCTGCTATTCTGTTCCCAGCAAAATGTGGCCCTCCATCTGTGATTATCTCCCTAGGGAGGCCATAGCGCACAAATTGATGGAGCAGGAACTGTATAACAGATTCTTCTATAGCTCTGGGCAAGGCTTCTACTTCAACCCACTTGGTGACATATTCTGTTGCCACTAAAATGTATGTTTTCTGGTTTGATGGTGGGTTGATTGGTCCCACGAAATCAAGGGCCCATCGCTCAAATGGTTCGATGACTAACTGTGGTTTCAAAGGCACCTCATCCAAGTGACTAGGGTGTCCCACTCTCTGGCAACTATCACATGCTTGGACAAATTTCTTTGCATCTTTAAAAATTGTGGGCCAATAATACCCTGTATGTAATACTTTATGTGCAACCCTGCGATCAACAAAATGTCCACCACATGGTTGGTCATGGCATGCTTTCAATATATCAAAAATTTCATCTTGTCGAACGCATCTCCTGATTTGCATGTCTGCCTCTGTGTGAAACAAATAGCCCCCAATCCAGGAAAATCTGGTACTTCGCTGGACAATCTGTTTCCGCTTATTAGGGGTTATATACTTTCGTAACTTACCTACTGCTAGGTAATTGGCGACATCAGCATACCAGGGTGTTTGAAAAGCAACAACAAAGAGATGCTCATCCGGAAACTGATCTTCAACTGCTGATGCATCGACTGGATTTGGCATTCTTGAGAGGAAATCAGCTACCGGGTTGTCTTTCCAGCTCGATCCTTGATTGTAATGTCAAACTCCTGCAATAAAATCAACCATCTAGTTATTCTGCCATTTGTAACAGGCTTATTTGCTAAACATTTTATAGCAGAATGATCTGTGTAGAAGATAACGGGATATCTAGTGATGTAATGTCTGAATTTATTGATAGCATGTATAACAACTAGAAATTCATTTTTAGTGACAGTATAATTTAATTCAGCAGGGGATAGATTTTTACTAATGTAATAAATTGCATATGGTTTTCTATCCTCCTCTTGGCGAAGGACCGCTCCAATGGTTGTATCTGAGGCATCAGATGATATCTGGAATGGCAAATTCCAATTTGGTCCCCGAAGGACTGGGGCTGTAGATACGAGCTTTTTCAGGTCATTGAAAGCACGTTCACATTTTTCTGTCCAAAGGAAATCAATATTACCAGTTAGTGCATACAATGGTGCAGCAATACGTGAATAATGTTCTATAAGTCTTCTGTAATAACCAGAGAATCCAAGAAAGCTATGTACCTCTGTTTGAGTAGTAGGAGTAGGAATAAGCAAAAGTATCTGGATTTTGGCTGGGTCTACCTGAGTGCCGACTGTTGAAATATAGTGTCCTAAAATAAGTCCTTCTGTTATCATCATGTAGCATTTTTCATGTCTTAAACAAAGCCTGGTAGCTATGCAACGTTGTAGGACTTTTTCTAGTGTTTCCAATGCTCGATCAAACTCCTCTCCATATGGAGTAAAGTCATCCATATATACTTCCAGTCCTTCATTTATTGGATCTGCAAAAATGCTAAGGAAGGCCCTTTGGAATGTGGTAGGGGCATTACATAAACCAAAAGGTAAAACTCGATAGGCGAATGTTCTGCAAGGACAATTAATAGTAGTTTTGTTCTGATATTCAGGGGCAATCTATATTTGGTTATACCCACTGAAGCCGTTGAGAAAAGAAAATAATTTCTTTCCTGCCAAAGTGTCCAATACTTGATCGATGAATGGGAGAGGAAAGTGATCGTTCTGCGTTGCCTTATTTAGTTCTCCATAGTCCATGCAGATTCTCCACTTCCCATTCTTTTTCGGTACCACCACAAGCGGGGAGACCCATTTACTATCAGAGATAGGGTAGATGAAGTTAACATCTAAAAGTTTTTGGAGCTCAGCTTTTACTACTTCGTTTAGATGAGGATTTACTCTTCTCTGAGGCTGTCTAACAGGTCTTGCATCATTTTCTATATAGAAGTGGTATGTACACAGTTGATGATCAATTCCTTTCATATCAGGGTAATCCCATGCAAATGCATCTTTATATTTTGTTAAAATATGGATGAGTTTTGTTTCTTGTTCAGGTGTAAGGTTAGCATTAATGTTTAAGGTCTTTCCAGGTTCGATTTCCATAATTTTACTATGTGCAACTAAAGTGACAGGGATTGTGAGGTCATGCACATCTTTCAGAGGTTCCTCCTCTACTTCATTATCAAATGTTGCTTTTATCATATGACATTGGGTACGAGATGTGAGTTCAGTTTGACTATTAAAGTTGCTGATGGCATCATCTTCTGTTGGATTTTTGAACTCTAGTGCTTCTTTTATAGTTAATGGAGACCTAATGTTGTCAGTAAGATATGATACAGGGTGCCTATTAGTTTTAACTATTGTGATGCTTGGATGCGCTGGGGGATATAGTACTAAATTCTTGATATCCACCCCCTTGGTTATAATCATGTTCCCTTGCCGACAGCCGATATAGGCATCAGCGGTAGTGAGCCAAGGTCTTCCTAAGATCAATGGATGTCCATCTAGTCGGGTTTTAGGGTTTATTATCAGAAAATTAGTTGGGTATTCCCAGGAATCAACCGAGACCATGACATCATGCAGTATGCCTTCCGGCCTAACCACCGATCGATCAGCGAATTCTAGCAAATTTGAAGTGGGTTCTGCAAATGTAATACCTAACTTTTGGCAAGTGGCAGTTGTCAATATATTGATTGCAGCTCCAAGATCAACTAAGGCATTAGTTAAAGTTTGGCCATAAATTTGAATAGTTACTATTGGGTTTCCTGGTTCTTCATACTTAATAGGTGTTTCCTTTCCTGATAATAGGTCAGATAAAGTACCGACTACTTGAAATCTTTGATTATCTATTACATTCCTTGTCGATCTTTTTATGCACAATTCCTTAATAGTTTTAGCGTATATCGAGATGTCTTGAATGGCCTGAAGGAATGGAATTTTTATGTACAAATTTTGTAATTCTCCCAGAATGTCGAAATTAGGTTTGTGTATAGGTCGAGGTATGACTAAACGTTTTGGGAATGGGGGAGAGGATGTAGTTTCTTGAATCTGAGTTTGTTGTCCATTTACATCCTCTTCTTGTGACAGATGTTCTCTAGGTAACTGATCTTCAATCTGAACTGTTTTATTTCCCTCTGTTTGAATAATACGCCCAGATCTTAGCCGCAGATCATTGCACTCCCTCAGATCGGGTCCTTCTTCTGGTGTTTCTAAAATTTGGAGTGCTTGGACCGATCTGTTATTTGGATTGGGATTGGGCTGGGCTGGGAGTTGGGGTCTCAGATTAGATTGGGGGTTTTGCTGTAAAGCTAGCAGTGTAGGTTGAGGGAAAGGAATATTTCCTACTAGGTGTTGTGTTGGTCTCTTCCAGTTAGTTTGCCAGACTGAACCTTGTGAAGTGGGGGGAGTCCATTGTGGTGGGTATGGGTTTTTTTGCCAGTATGGTGGGGGATAAGGAGGATTTGACCATCCAAATTGGCTTGTCTGATTTAGCCACGGGTTTGCAGAAGGTTACGATTGTGATGACCAGTTTGGAAATGGGGGTTGAAACTCACTTTGCCATGTATTATACTATTGAGTATTATACTGTGGATACTGAAAAGAAGAAGTTAGGTCTGAAAACATACCAGTTTGTCGCGGCTGCCACTGACAACGCTGGTTGAGTAGATATACTACCTCTGGTTCTCCTTCTGCTTCCTTGTATACCACTTTCAGTCCAAGTAATGAGGGACAACTTTTCGTAAAGTGATCACTTGTACAAATGGCGGATGTCTGAACTGTATCTAGTGGGCACTCCTTATGGCTATGCTTCTTCCTGCACCTGGGGCAGAAGATTGCCAAATTTTGTTCTGCCTCCATTTGTTTCTACTTAGCTTGCAAAACGTCCAATTGTGTAGTCAGTGTTCCTATTATATCAGTTTTAAAATTTTCAAATAAATTTCCAATTTCCACACATGTTACTCCTTCTGATGAAATTTTATTTTCTCGTGCAAATCGATCATGTTTTGCTGGTTTGATTCGTGTACTTCCTCTCGAACTCCTGATACATAGATCAATTATATCAGCAAAATTTTCCTGATAAATATCCCCTTTCTCCATAGTGTTTAATGTTTCAATCCATTGTTCTTTCATGCCCCTTATTAATGTTGTTTTCAACAGGTTATCAGGCAAAGGTAGTGATGCATAAGGGGATCTTTGCAAATTATACTGGAAACATTTCACATATTCCTCTAATGTTTCGTTTGGTCTAGCTATCATCTGAAATATTTCATCTTTTAGTTCTCTAGACATATAGTAGTCTTGATATTTCTTTAGAAAAGATTATTTCATTTGTTCCCAGTTATTTATAACTCCACCACCTAATCCCATAAACCATCTTAAAGCTGCCCCTTTCAGAGTGGAGGGGAACAATTTTAGTTTATGGGGGTCAGTGGTGTAATCATATCCCCTGCATAGTACATCAAATTAGAGTAAGAATGCATCCAGGTCCTCTGATGTAATTCTGTGAAATGTAGGGATGTGTTGAAGGGGGAATTTCATGTCAAAAAGATAATAATAATCACTTTTTTTTACAAAAAATAATGATTAACTTAAAAATCAATATGAAAATCACATATTACAAATATTGAACGTATAACAACCCTAATTGAGTGTTTATTCTTCTCATAAAATGTCAAAATAAAAACATTGCAAAGCTTGATTTACAAGCATAACTTAAATTTAATCAACAATGTCACATAGTCCAGACTCTTCATCCTCTAGAGTTTCATCATTGTCTTCTTCCAAAATATTTTATGTTTCCTTTTGCTCATTTTCCTCTTCTAATGGATCTTTGATGTCTGTGAATCTCCCATTGTATGTCTTTCCAAACATTCCATGTAATGGTGGTTGGGGTTCCTTTGCATTTTTTGCCACATGTGATTCACTAAAGTCCCATTTCTTCAACCCAATTTCTTGCATTGCATCTTGAAGAAATTGAAGAGCATTAATTCTTTGCTAAATGAAATTGCACTGTACTGGATCTTTTTCAATTTCAATGCAATTTCTTCCTTTTTGAAGGCAACATGCTAGTGTTGTACCTAATTATCAAGCACAAAAGAAATAATGAACTAAATTAGTACAATAACATATTAATTAAAAAATAACATATTGAAATTCAATTCCATGTAATAAAACTTGCCTGAGCCATAAAATAAATCCAGAACCCAATCTCCTTCATTTGAACAAATGTCTATAAGATAGTTAATCAATAATTGTGGTTTTTGATAAATGTTAACTATCTCTCCTTTTTCTTCTTTCTCTTCATATGTTAGTTTTCTCACAACAGCATCATAAGTCAGTGTTTGTCTATGACTCTTTCTGTCTACCCGATTAAAAATCATAGACATATGTCTATCATCTTTTGCCCAACTATCAATATGAATGAACTCACAATCATTTATAAATTGTTGATCTTCATTGTTAAGAAGATTTTTCTTTTTCCTATAACATGAAATAGTAAAATTTCAATTAACTTGTACATAAATAAATTTTTCAACATTAATCAAATATACATTTTAAACGCCTTACGATGTAAGCTACATCATTGAATTTGTTTTTCCCTTGAAGCTTGACAATATCATTGCCATTTGTGTGTCTGAATGAAGTGTCACAAATCTCAATAATGGTGATGACGTGACCTCTACAAATCCTGCAACCACTTTACTAAGAGCTTGATACGTATAAGGGTCATTATCATAGTCAATGTTTGGAATATTGAAACCATGGGGAATATCTGCAATGACTAGGGCATAATCCCTTTTAGGTATGAATTTAGCAATGTCTTCATAGTTGCCCTGTATTACTTGATATTGAATAGTGTCTAGCCCATTCCAAATGAAATGATTAAGAGTTGGATCAAGTTGAAAATTCTTAATACGTTTCTTTCTCAGTCTTTCAGTCTTTATTTTTTCAATAAAAGTTTTGAAACTATCTGGTGCTCCATTATCATCCTTCCTCAACTTTTATAAAATAAACAAATATATGTGTAAGTTATAAATTAAAAAGAGTACATAGGTGAATAAAAATGAATGTATAAATCAAGATACCTTTTTAAATGCAAGATAAAAATCTTTTAATGTTGATGTAGAACTTGAATCTAGATAGTTGCGTACAACATCATCACAACTATCTTCATTCAACAATCTAACCATTTGTTCTTGAATTTTCATATAAACTTTGTGACTGCATAGATAAAGTAACAAAAAGTTAATATAATGATATGTATAACAGATACTACCAAGAACAACATGTTTTATTTAAAATATAATTATAATCTAGAAATAAATAAAAATAATTCAACAAACTTACTTTTGAATTTATTCATACATTTCCTCCAATGATAATTTCCCTGACCTCACACGATATAATATTTTTTTGACAATTTTTTCATCTTTCACTCCTTGCATCGCCCTCCAAGGTGTGATAGTCATATCGTCTGGAAGTTGCTTCATTTCAGGAGCTAATTTACTGTTGCCACATATCAATGTCTTGGACTTTTTGACCTTCTGGTTTTTAATGGCAATGTTTTCTCACATGCTAAAAATCTCATCAATCAACTTCCAAACATCTCCAGTTCTAAATGCCAATTGGAAAATGTTATCAACACCTATGAATAAATCACTATTTTTGTTGCCTTTTCCACCTTTTGAATTGGGTTTCTCTTCAATTTGATACCCTGTTTTCATGCAACATTCCTTTCCGAAATCTGCAGTAACATTTATCCTATCCCCACCACATTTTTCTTCAAATTCACTATGAATAAATCTAACCCTTTAGATGAAAGTCGTAGACATCCTATATTGATTATCTGAATTATGATCCCTTGCCACTAACATTGCTTCTGTATCTGATAAACCAGCATAAATGATACATTTTATTGTTTCAAAATGTGGGTTATTAAGATATTCCTCCATCAATTGTCTTTGAGCTTGTACAGAATGGTTCCCCCCCAAGCACATAATAATTGTATTCAAAACATTTTGACTTATCAAATGCTTCTTTGTTGGGAACTTGAAGTGGATCAACAAGAAGCACATAACTAACCACATGAGCATATGGATTGTACCTCATCAATGTCTTCAAGTTGTGAACATGTAGATGATGTGGCTTTCTAACTTGATATTGACATTGTCCTTCACTTGCTTTATAAGTTTGCCTGACATTAAGCTGAAATGTATGACCACCATCAATTAAGTTTCTCTTTGTCAAATTCTCTCGAATGGCATTTTGTTTTGTTTTGATAATGCCATCCTCTAAATCAGCTCCTGGTGTAATGATTTCTCTGCTTTCTTTTGAAGTTTCACTAGGTTCTTGACTGCTGGTAATGACTGCTTCAAAATCTTCAACTTACTTTTCTTGGTCATAACATTCCCAACAGATTTATTCTTGGGCATTGTTACTTTTGGTTTTTTATGGCTCTTCTCAGTTCCAACGTCATCTTTAGTAATGGTAACATATGCGTCACTATCAATTTCAACTTCATCATTCTCAAAAGTAACTTGTTTACCCTTGCTAGATTTATCCACCAGAGGCCTTTTTTTTTTTTATTCTTTGGATATAGTTTTGTAGCATCATCAATTAGTACATTTTTCTTATTTTCCATATCTTTTTCTGACACTGAGTAAACGTTGCTGACAACTTTCATGATATCATGCTCTATGAAATGAATGCTTCCCAACCTAATTGAATAACTTTCAACAAAATTCCACCAAACAAAATATCATATGTCAATAAAAAAAAAAAGTTTAAAAAATAGCGAGACACTTTGAAGAATGCGAAATAAAAATATAATAACAATACTTATGATGTTTTGTGCCATCTCATTTATGATTTGTTTACACAACTGTGTTAGATACTTCTCTCATGTCATACAATGAATATGATAGTTGGTATTTAATCCTTTCATGTGGCTTGGGAGCTTTTGTAAGTTTGTAAACAACTTCAGTGTCCGTTACCGAACACATATCTATGACTCTTCCCATCACCTAAAAAATTCCATTATCATTCGATATATCAATATATAGATATATATTCACATTTTTACTTTCTCTTTCTTTCACATACCCGATTCTTGATGGAAATTTCACCTCTTGCGAATTCTTCCAGTTTGAAATCATCTTCTTATAACTTGAGGCACTTGAAAGATTTTTAGTCATGAGCTCAGGTGGAGTTCATTCACCAATGTTTCTTGAAGATGCACCTTTAAGAGTCTTTGGTCCAGAAAGGTTCACTGAAATTTTCTTTGATGCCATTGTCCTGAAAAATAGAAACACATAAATCAGTAAATAATAAAAACATATTAACTTAAATTAATAAGGCACTCTTTAGGGTCCTTTAAAAAATAATAGGGCACTCTAAAAAATAAGGCACTCTTTCATATAAAATATGTTATGTTTCGTATGAAATATATAAGATAAAATACATATAATCTATTCTATTTTTTAATAAATATGGTACTTTTTCATATAAAATATGTTATGGCCCTTATGAAATATATAAGCTACATATAATCTACTTATGAAATATATAAGACACATATAATCTTTTCTATTTCTTAATAAATAGGACACTTTTTCGTATTAAATATGTTGTGGCCCTTATGAAATATATAAGATATATATAATCTATTTTTTTCATAAATAGGGCAACACTTATATAGGTTTTTATGAAATAATATAAGA